>CM076570.1:253992206-254107435 GCA_034641835.2 Pinus albicaulis
GCTAAAAACATAAATCTCAAAACTGATAAATGTGGCCTAGCTCTATGTGCTCATAGTGAAGAAAATCATTGGTTCGTGGATAGTGGATGCTCAAGACATATGACAGGTGACCAAAAGAAGTTTATCTCATTGGACAAGAAAAATGGAAATGTATCTTTTGGAAGTGGATCCGCTAAAATCACTGGAAAAGGAATTGCTACCCTTGTCAATGGACTAGGAAAGGCTCAAAATACCTTGCTGGTAGAAGGGCTCAAACACAATCTCTTAAGTGTTAGCCAGATTTGTGACCAAGGACATAATGTTGTCTTTAGTACAAAAAATTGTGAAATAAGAGACTCGTCCTCAGGAGAGCTTGTGGCGAAAGGAGTAAGAACACCAGATAATGTTTACATTCTCGGTAGAATCCAAGAAGATAAATGTTACTTAAGTCAAACAGATGAAAGTTGGTTATGGCACAAGCGATTGGGGAATACAAGTTTTGATAACCTAGTCAACATCAGCAAAATTAATGCAATAAGGGATATTCCAAAAATGTGCAAACCAAATCAAGTTGTATGTGGCCCATGCCAACATGGAAAGCAAACCAGAACTAGCCACAAAACTAAGGAGTTCTCAACATCAAAACCTTTGGAAATCATTCATGCAGATTTGTGTGGGCCAACTAGAACTCCAACTCTTCAAGGTGAAAGGTACTTTGCTCTATTTGTTGATGACTATACTAGAATGATGTGGATATATTTCATAAAATATAAATCCAAAGCATTTGAGTGTTTTAAGAATCTTAAAGCTCTCATTGAAAATGAAAAAGATTCTAAGATTAAATGTCTTAGAACGGATAGAGGAGGAGAATTCACTTCGAAAGAGTTTGATAAATTCTGCAAAGAGCATGGAATCGAAAGAGAACTCTCTACTGCTAGGACACCCCAGCAAAATGGAGTAGTTGAAAGAAGGAATTGAACCATTCAAGAAATGGCTAGGACAATGCTACTAGCAGTTGATTTGCAACCAAAATTCTGGAGAGAAGTAGTTGGCACCACAGTTTATACCTTAAATCGAACTCAACTGAGACCAAATAATGAAAAGACTCCTTATGAATTATGGAAAGGAAGACCTGCTTCAGTAAAATATTTCAGAATATTTGGAAGCAAATGTTTCATAAAAATAAATGATGACTGACCAGGTAAATTTGATTCTAGAACTGACGAAGGAATATTTCTTGGTTACTCCACTAGGAGCAAAGCTTACAAATGTTACAACAATCGTCTACGAAGAATAGTGGAAAGCATTGATGTGAAGATTGATGAAGGCCTTCTAGAAAAAAGAATTGAAGATCATGAAGTTGAGTCTTTCTTTGAACAAAGTGAAGAAGAAGAACTTGAAAGAGAAGAGGAGAATGAAGAATCTCAAAGTGAACCTCAAAATGAATCTTCACAAACTCCCTCCAAGATCAAGTTTGTTCAAAGATATCATCCGGAAGAACAAGTCATCGGAAATATAGATGAAGGAATCCAAACTCGAAGAAGAATGATAAGCACCCCAAGAAAAGATGATGTGGCTCTATTATCTTTAATAGAACCTGAAATTTTTTCTCAAGCAAGCAAAGATCCTTATTGGATAAAGGCCATGGAAGAAGAAATGTCTCAAATCGAAAAAAAATGAGACTTGGGAACTAGTACCTCACCCAAAAGATAAAAATATAATTGGAACAAAATGGGTATTCAAAAACAAGATGAATGAAGATGGACAAATCATCAAAAATAAAGCCAGACTTGTCTGCAAAGGATACTCGCAAATCGAAGGAATTGACTTCGAAGAAACCTTTGCACCAGTGGCTCGAATGGAAGCCATAAGAATGTTTTTAGCATTTACTTGCTCAAAAGGATTCAAGGTTTATCAAATGGATGTAAAATCAACATTCCTGAATGGAGATCTCAAGGAAGAAGTTTACATGGAGCAACCAGAAGGATTTGATCTTGCTGAAGGAAAATACTTTGTATGCAAACTAAAAAAGGCCTTGTATGGATTAAAACAAGCCCCTAGAGCATGGTATGCAAAGTTGGATCACTATCTGCAACAAGAAGGTTTCAAAAAGGGAGTGGTAGGTAGCAATCTCTACATGAAGATGGACAAGGGAAAACTTCTGATCACTCTTGTTTACGTTGATGATCTAATCTTTGCTAGCAATGATGAAGAAATGAGCCATGAATTTGCTCTAAATATGTCCAAAAAATTCGAGATGTCAATGATCGGTGAGTTGTCTTACTTTCTTGGGCTACAAATATCTCAAACTTCTGCAGGCATGTTTATATCTCAAGCAAAATATCTTAAAGACATGCCTAAAAGATATGGGATGGAAGATTGTGCACCTATGAGCACACTAATGACCACAGATTGTAAATTAAGCAAAGACGATGATACCCCTCAAATAGATGCAACTCTTTACAAGTCAATAATTGGAGCTCTCCTATATTTAACTGCTACAAGACCAGATATTATGCAAGCAGTAGGAATGGTAGCAAGATTTCAGTCAAGTCCTAAACAATCCCATCTAGCAGCTGTGAAAAGAATTCTCAGATATCTGAAAGGAACGAATAATTTCGGTCTTTGGTATCCTAAGATTTCAACTCTTATTGTGGCAGCTTATTCTGATGCTGATTGGGTCGGAAGCATGGATGATCGTAAAAGCACCAGTGGAAATGCATTCTTTATGGGAGATTGTCTTGTATCTTGGCTCAGCAAGAAACAATCATCTATATCCCTTTCTACAGTTGAAGCCGAATATATATCTGCTGCTGATTGTTGTACACAAATTCTATGGATGAAGGAAGCCTCGAAGGATGTCAACATAGAAACTAAGCAACCAATTACTATTTTTTGTGACAATACTAGCGCCATCAGTCTTTCAAAAAATCCAGTGATGCACTCAAGAACCAAACATATTCCAATCAAATACCACTTTCTCCGTCAACAAGTTGCTGAACACAATATCAGGTTGGAATACATCAATACAAAAGAGCAAATTGCAGATATCTTTACAAAACCCCTTCCACGAGAAGCATTAGAGTATCTTCGCCAAAAGATGGGGGTCATTGCTCTTGCATCACATTAAATCAAGCAGCATGTCAGGGGTACAGTATGTTAGGGGGAGCAGCAAGACAGGGGGAGCACTTTGCCATTGATGTCAAAGGGGGAGAAAAGTAAAATATCGCCATCCAATGACAAAGGGGGAGATTGTTAATCCAAGTTGTCATTGATGGCAACAGGTTGAATGAATGAACACACTTGATGAAGGTTGAAAGACTAGAAGAGGCTACACTGTGACATATTACTGCACTATTATTGAATACATGATACTTTACCTTCATGACCTTCCTGGGTACTATCATAATGACATAGATGTCATGGACAATCATGGAAAATTGTTGGAGGGCACATTATAACAAAATGATCTAATTTCAAGAACAGTCACAAAGAAAAATATTTGTTGTCACCTTGGAGGCATCCTTTCGCTTTGGCTCCTTCACCATCTCGAAGAGGACTCTTTCCTCTTTCCAACGAGCCCTCACTCAGCTCCTAACTCTAAATATTCTAAGAGAAATTGATTTTTGAAGTTTTCCTATCCTATCTTGTGTCCCAGCCAACCTACACTCAGTCATACATGTCGGCTTTACTCCAAACAGGACATGTCTATCCGTCATAATCAACTCCTATATAAATACATGTTCGAACCTCCATTTCTATTATCAATTTTTTCGGTTATCTAATACAGAGTGTGAAGAACAAAAACAATTCACAACTTGTGAACTTTAAGGGTCTTAAAAGGAGAACAAGGAGAATTATTTAGGCTTAAAGATCACACTAAAACACATCGAAATTTCTACGAAGAAAATTTGCAGACCTCCTGTAGCTCAATGTCGGATCTGTGATTTCATGTTGGAGCAGCCCTTATCTTGGCTTAGTCCTGTCCAAAATTGACTGCAGCTCGGATCTGTTAGCATGAGGTTAGTGCTGCAGCAGAGACAGAGGTATATATAGGCCACAACTCAATGCCTTGAAGAAGCCACAGTTCGGTGCTATAATGGAGACAACTGTTTGATGCTATGAAGGAGCTACAGTTCAATAATATTATTCAATGATTCAGTGCTATCTCAGATTTGGTGATATCCCAGTTTCGGTGCTAGTACAATGATCATATTTCAGTGATATTCCAATGATATACTTCAGTGGCATCTCAAGTGTGGACAATCACCTTGGAAACTCGGAATAGTGACATGTGATGACTTAAACAAGAATTGTTAAGAAGCCCGCAGTTTTGTGGAGGATAGTCTAGACCAGAATTCTGTCTTCTTGAGTTGTCATACTTCAACATATACATCATCAATCGGAGCAAGTCCTATTGATTGTGGAAGCTGGTTTTAAGGATTGTTTTGGAGAAATCCTTGAAGGTAACGTTGAGAACATATGCAGTCAATGGTGGAGACCTAAAGATTGAAGAACATTGGACACTTTTGAAGATAATTGAAGCTTTGAACAGTGTAGAATCTTGTTGGAGATACTCAAGTAAGTACATTACTCATTTTATTAAAAAAAGGACTGAAGGATTGGTGTCCTTGGAGTAGGAGCTCCTAAACACAAGGTTGGTGCCTTGAGAAGATAGGGTCGAAGCCTCATCAAAGTCCAAGTTGGTGCTTGGCAAACAGGTTGTTGCCTGTTTCATTAAAAGGGTTGGTGCCCTTGTCTCATCTATTGTATACTATTATTAAAAAGGGATTGAAGTTCTCTTTAATTCTTAATATCATTATTATATATATATATATCTCTGTCTTTAATTGTGAAGAATCTAACTGGCAATAATTACCAATTGAAAAGAAATATTGATTCACCCCCTCTCAGTGTTTCCAACACAATCTACTCTCCCTTCTGCATCTGAAACAATCTCAGTTGACTCTCAAGCAACAATTTCTGCTGGACGAAAGTTCCCTAGTACATAGTGGTCAAGGCAGTCCACATTTCCCTTGTTGTGTTCTTCTCGGCAATATGTGGGATCACATGATCCTTGACTCCATCCATGATCAAGTGCTTTGCCTTCGCTTGAGCCTCCTCGTACTTCTTGAGAGGATCAGCATCAACAAGAACAACAACTGCATGCAAGACATGATCCTTAATGTGATGTTCATCCAAAACTGACAGGATCCTAACCTTCCAGATGACAAAGTTGGATGCTCCATCCAACCTGTCCTGATCCGTCAGTCCATGTGTGGCCATCTCTGCTCAACAAAAAAAATGTCAAATTGGTTTTCTTCTCCCTCTTTTGCCACTACCCCAACAAAACTCGGATATGGGCTTCTTTGGCACTAAAAACCCTCTAAGGAACAAGCTCCCTCTAAAAATTGATTTCCTTTACGGAAATCCTTCTGCCAACTGATGTCGAAACACTCCTCTCCGATCACTCTTTGTTGTTGATCAGCACTAGATCTAGACTTCTTGGAAAGAAGTCTTCTAAGGAACTGTTTCCCTCTACTTTGCCACTGCCCCACTAGACATTATTCTACACCAGCAGAAACAATGCCCCACCAGCAACCCCTGAAGAAAACTGAACTGCTCTTCCAGCCACAGCAACCGGAAAGACAAAGACTCAAAACCTCTTCGTTGGCCCAACAAACATTGTGTTGCCTCTGCTGCAACTATAATGTCACCCTAGCAGGCTGACGCAGGCTTTGCGTGAGCCCCTCTGGTGACTGCATCACCCCTTCCTGTGCCTCATTCTGGTTTTGCGCTGTCACTCGGGACAGCTGCCTTCCTGCAACAATTTTCTTCGATCTTTCGCTGATGGCTTCAACTCTACTTGATCTGCAACAGCTCTGATACAATATGAAATTTTCTGAATCTAAACCAGAAATCCTACCGCAGTGAAACTGACTTACATTACCTACTTGTTTTCATTAGTTTAACAAGTTATTTTCTGAATACGTCAAGAAAATATTGATGTAAATACACTGCAGCCTACACAACTATACAGATCAAGTACTGAAAAATAAATGAAACATTCAGACAAAGGACACTTATTTTTGGACAACTGTCCCCGGAAAAACCCAATGCGGGAAAATAGGTGCAGCAATTATGAGGGTTTATATTATTAAGCAACAGTAATCTGAGTACATCTAGGGTGCCATACTCCGACTCACCCAACAGAGAATATCCTTGGCAGACAGAAAAATCGTGAGTTTTACTTCACTCTGCAAGTCCTGGCTGATCTTGATCAAAAACTGGTGAAACCCAACTGCCTCTGCGCAGTAGATGCGTAGACCTGCATGGGTCTAGCTGAACACTGTGTCACCCTCTCTCTGCGCTGATTTGCTTCTTAGAAATAAGGTTTCAGCCCTGTCGGCATAGAAACCTCAATCTCCAGCAATTTCTAGATTATCCCTCGGAGCCACTACACAGCCCCTCCGTGAGCCTTGCATGGGCCTGCGTCACCCTCTCAGGGATATGTGTCACCTCTCCTGGTGGCTGAGCTGGTCCCTCTATTGTCTCTGTTGCCTCTCTGCACTGTACTCTTGGTCCTCCGACCAACAACTGCTTCTGCCCCTCACTACTGCACTGAATCACTCAGATCTGATCTTCGTCCGAGCACTGCTCAGTCAGAAGAATTCGATCTCTAGATTCAGACTCTCTGTGTGTTCTCCAACTGACCCTCAAGCCTTCCTTTATACTTTTCCTGTTGATGAATCAACGATCGTGATCTAATCTCTAATCGACGATTAAGATTAGAAAAGACTTGATCTTCATCACTTAGAACATTCTCACCCACGTGTTTAAATTAATTCACTTTAATTATTTTAATTTCCTAAGTTTTAACTTAGGCTCCATTTAAAATAATTAATTATTTGAATAACTTAGGCCTTGGGTGGAATTTCTCCAAACAATTTCTGGGTCTTGGAGATCTCATGTATCCTAGCCCCTCCACAAACTTTCGGAGCTAGAGCACATCCAATGCTACCTAAAAATCAACACTCTACCCAAGCACGAGTTGTGCACTTGGCATTGCCATCATAAGTGGGGGAGAACATCCTCCCAATGCTACGTTGCAACTCATAGCTCTGTGTGTCTTGGCCTCCATTGCCCCTTCGCCTCTCAATTTGCTTGAGCTAGTAATAATATCTGAAGGGTAGTGCTGCTTTGAATTCTTCTCCCATGGATTGTGATGCAGGAGCATTAAGCTCAGAAAATTCTTTGTATTTTAATAGACATAGGGGTCTTGTGTTTCAAAGAAGATTGGTTTCTTATGTATTAAATTGTATTAATTTTAATATCTTGAGTGAATTAAGTGAGACATTTAGAATAGGAATTAATTAATTCTTGAGTCATTTTGTAAAAGTTCCCGAATGTTGGAGAACATGAGAGAATTAGGAATTGGAAGATTTGGAAATTAATTGTAAATCCTAAATTAGATTTGGTTTCATGATTTTATGGGATTAGAGAGGATCCTTAGGGATAAAGAAGAGATTTTAGGACTTAGAGGATTTTGAGGAATTTGTTGAGAAGATAGAGGATCTGAAACCAGAATTGGTTTCAGAACCAATTGTATAAATTGCAAGTCTCAAAAGACAGTGGGAGAGTAGGATTTAGGTAGGGAGAAAAGTCTGAATTGTAAAAGCCTACAGGCCAGAGAGTTGGCGAAAAGGCCATTTAATTAGAAAATCAGGCCTAAAAGAGAGAAAGACAGAACACGAGATGTTCTGAGATTATGTAAATATCGTTTATGAATGAAAGGAGGGTTTTCATTGTGTTCAGAATTGTTTTCTGTGTTTGACCATAATTAAATGAAACTGATCTCTGCTTAAATAAAGATCTGTGCATGATTTTTATTTGAATGTGGAAACCTTTATGAGGAACAAAAGTTTTAATTTCAATTGATCTGTGTGAGAAATTCTTTGAGCTTATGAACAGGTGCGTGATAAAACTCTAAAATAGAGGTTTGATATGGTGGTTCTGCATACAATTGAGAAGTTCGCTATAAATGCCGAGACAGGGTTTATAATGTCAATATTATGACTTGATCTGAAATGTATAAAGGTGTGAAGAACAAAGTGAATCAAATGACATATAAATCAAATTGCCGAGAGCTGAAGTGGAGTCAACGTGGAGTGGCAATCGAATTGTATAAACCTGAATGTGAATGCTGAAGGCAAAAGGGATTCCGCAGTCAATTTTAAGTTTGAATTCGATATGAATTTGAGGATTTCAAAGATCAACCATCAATCACAAAATGGATCGATGCTGATCCATTAAAGAAAACGTGGATATTGAAATTAATTCCAGCGTGAAATACATAGCAGAATAAAGAAATAATCTGACAAAGTGTTAAGAGTTTCACTTCAGATTTGTGAGTTTAAATCCAGTATTTAACACAGTTGGAATTTGGAGTTGCCTGCGGAATTGTGTGTAGATTGAATGCGGAATCATGAGCAAATGGCCAACGGAACAGTGAAGACGGTTTCACAAAACAAGTAAGGGGTTTTCGCGTGGAATGAAAACGGTAAGCAGTAATTGTTTGAGGAATGCGATAGCATTAAGACAGTGACACGTTGCAAGCTAAAACTACCTATCTCGCATGAATAAGAAAACGTTAAATGGCAAGCAGTTTAAAATGCGATATTTGTTGGATCGATGGAAGCATACAAATCATTGGCAAAGATGTGTGGAATGATAAGCGTGGGCCCGGATATATTTATATAATTGACATTCAGGTTTTAACCAATGTCAATTGAAACTTTTAAATGTGAATTGTCAAGGTGGGTATTTTTATATAGTTTGTAAACGTGAATGTTAGAAAGAGGAATAGCTTCCGCATGAGGTATCGAGACATTTGAGTTTATCTCAGTTGATATTAATGAGTCTTTTCATTTGGTGCTTATTGTGGGTAAACGCAACTTGGGCTGCGTCAAAGTGGTATCAGAGCAGGAAAAAGCTCTTTTGAATGATTCAAGTTTTTTTAATTAAATTAGAATTGTAAAAAATGCATGTGTGATGGAAGAAGTAAGAAGAGATCAGATTTTGAATCTGATAGATTGCAGCACATAGAGATATAGTACAGATGAATGGTGAAACAAGATCACACAGAAATCTTAAAGGTGAGATAGTGTGTTTTATTTTAATCTGGTTTGAAGATTATATTTGCGGAATTCAGGTTGCAGACAAGATGAAATATCTCAACAAAGGAAGATCAAGCCTGAGGAGCAATGATTTCTAAGTGAAAGAAGAGTGTGGAGCAGAACCTTGAAGAATTCCAACAGAGTTTGGATAAAAGGAACAATGGTGTTCTTAAAGGTGCAGATGAGTTGAAGCTTAGAAAGAGCAGAGGGGAATGCTCAAGAGGTTCGAGAGATAGAGAACCGTACTTACCAAAAGTCCAAATCCAGAGAAAAGGATCGGTGAGGTAAGTTGTAACAAGGAGAACTTGTTATTGCAGAGGCTTTAGTACAGCTCATAGTAAGAGAAGTGATTGATGAACTCATAGAGATAGAAAGAAGAAGATGACTACTTATAGTCATGGCAGAGGGTTCTAAGCAAGACCACAGGAGATTAAAGGAGTGGAAAGTTGGCACAAGATTGTAGTAGTGAGACTGTAGAAATATTTTTTGAAAGTTCTTGGGAATTGTAGCAGCACCTTGTTCCAGCTAAGGCTTGGAATAAACAGGGACAGTGGTGTCTTTAAAAGAAGTGAGTGCAGCAACCAGAGAAGAGAGCAAGATTGCTCAATACAAGTTAAGGATAGGACTTGAAGACTAGGAAGAGGAGAAGCTTGGTGAGAAAATTAACTCAGTAGGAAGTTGATTGGCTGCAGGCGTAGAAGCTCACACAAAAGTAAAAAAAAATGTCTATGGAAAGTCATAGAGAAGGTTCAGAAGAAGGCTACAATATGAAGAGTGCTAAAACAATCCGCAAGAACCGGATGAGTCAAGAGGAGCTTGACAAGGAGTTGGTTGAGATAAGAAAAGAATTTGATGTGTTAACAATGCTGATAGAGGAAAACCAAAGGCAAGGTTGGGTCTTGAACAGTGAAGCACCACTCGTATAAGACCCGCGGGTACCCGTGGGTCTTCGCGGGTTATATAGTGAGCCGGGTCACTTGCATAGAACCCGTGCTCTCTACCCTTACCCGCGCAAACTCGCATTAAACCCGCCTACTCGCATAAGACCCGCGGGTTTCTCATAGCACCCATATCGGACCCCTATAAGACCCATCCCACAACAAAAAGCATTTTTTTGGATTTTTCTCAATTTTTTTTATTTTTCTATTTTTTTTGGAAATGAGGTGGAGGAAAAGGGAATTTGGAGGGAAGGAAATGTTTTATAAGCACCTCTCTCCCTTTCGGAGTAGCAGCACTAGCGAAGTGAGCACTGGCGGAGTAGCAGCACATAGTAATAGCAAGGCAGAATCACAGCACAGGCGAAGTTTCAGCACAGGCAGAGTCACAGCACAGGCGGAGTTTCAGCACAGGCAGAGTCACAGCACATGCGGAGTTTCAGCACAGGCAGAGTCACAGCATAGGCGGAGTTTCAGCACAGGCAGAGTCACAGCACAGGCAGAGTTTCAGCACAGGCAGAGTTTCAGCATAGGCAAAGTCACAACACAGGCAGAGTTTCAGCACAGGCAGAGTCACAGCACAGGCGGAGTTTCAGCACAGGCAGAGTCACAGCACAGGCAGAGTTTCAGCACATTGTCCAAGTAGGCTTCATGATCTTTGTTTCATTGCTTTGCAACTAGCTGCTAGCATGTAATTTTTTTAAAATTTTATCTAATCAATTCAATTTTATTTTATTTTTGTTCACTTGCAATTTGCAGATTTTTTTTGGCCTTGTAGCTGAGTTTCTCAACCACACAACAGCCCTGTGTGGCTGAGAAACTCAGCCACAAGGGCCTGTGGGTTGCCTCCTCAGCGCGCAAGCCCTGTGGTTGAGTTTCTCAGCCACACAGGGTCGTTGTGTGGCTGAGAAACTTAGCCACAGGGCCTACGGTCTGCCTCCTGAGCCTACAGGCCCTGTGGCTGAGTTTCTCAGCCACACAGGGCTGCTGTGTGGCTGAGAAACTCAGCCACAGGGCCAAAAAAAATTGTAAATTAAAAAAAAATTAATAACCAAAAAACCAAAAAAAAAATTTAAAATATGAATTAGATTTTAAAAATTTAATTTTTTTCTTCCAGATTTCGTCACCATGCCACAAAAGGGGTATAGAAAGTCTCGTGATCCGGCATGGGCACATGGTCAACGAATCATTACCGGTACTGACCAACATGTGAAGTGCAATTATTGCAATGCCACAATGCATGCAGGAATAAACAGGCTAAAATACCACCTAGCTAGAATTCCTGGGAATGGTGTGGGATGTTGTCAAAATTGCCCTGATGAAGTCACTACTGAAATGGCAGTTGCTTTGGAAGCCATTAAAGAAGAAACTTCTAAGAGGGCAAGAAGGAAGGATGAGATTGTTGGGATAGGTAGATCTTCATCTCAGAGTGAAACACAGATTGAAAGTCCGGGTATTGGTAACTCCTCTTCAAGTGTTGTAGCAAACAAGAGTATAACCTCTTCTTTCTTCACTCCTCGTACAACTCCAGGATCTCAACCAACCTTGGATAGTTTTAATGAAAAGAAGAGGAAGGAGGCAGATATGGCAATGAGGAGGTTTTGGTACCATAACAGTCTTTCATTCAACTATGCAAAGTCATATTTTTATCAGCCCATGGTGGATGCCATTGCAAGTGTTGGCCCTGGATACAAAGCCCCATCTTATAATGCACTTAGGGGGAAAGAGCTAGATGAGGAGTTGGAGTGTGTCAAGGAACAATTGGAGAGCATTAAAAGCTCATGGAAAATTACAGGTTGTACAATTATGTCTGATGGGTGGACAGATCAAAGGGGTAGAACAATAATAAATTTTGTTGTAGCTTGCCCTAAAGGAACCATGTTCCTAAAATCCATTGATGCATCTGCAAATGTAAAAGATGCACATTTGATTTTTACAATGTTGGCTGATGTGGTGGAGGAAGTTGGGGTTGCAAATGTTGTCCAAGTAATCACGGACAATGCAACAAATTATGTAGCAGCTGGAAGGTTGCTTTGTGCCAAATATCCCACGATTTTTTGGACTCCATGCGCTGCCCATTGCATAGACTTGATACTAGAGGATATTGGGAAGTTGGAGTGGGTGCGGGATGTTGTGCAAGAATGCAAGCAAATTACCAAGTATATTTATAATCATCAGGTTGCACGAAACGGGGAAACGGAAACGAGTTTCCGAAACGTGAAGCGAAGCGAAACGTGACCTCCCCAAATTTGGGAAACGGGGAAACGCGGTATATATATATATATATATATATATATATATATATATATATATATATATATATAATATATATATATAATTTAAATTTATATTATAATTTAGGACATTTAAGAAATGTTATGTCAAATCATACAACTTACAAGTTTAAACTTTAAAACATATATGATAAATCATAAACTCAGAGCATAAACTATTACAAATTTACAAGTTACAACACATTTACTCATGAATGATCATTGATAACAGACACATAATGAAAATAGCAATATCGGAACCTCCAAAACCAGCGTTTATTTTATATCGAAATGTCAAAATCAGCCTTTATTATATATATGAGGCTGCAAGTACAATAAATTCAAAAGAGTCAAGACTAAAGTCTAATACTCATTATCAGAATCCTCATCAAATATAGCAGCAGAAGCATGCTCAGCAGTGGATGGTGTAGCTGAAGAAGATGTTTGGCCAATTCCACTTCTCTGATCTTGGTCCTCAATATTCAAGGCAGCAAGAGAGAGATCCAAATCAGGGTTTTCTGGTTCCACATCCCACTCCTTAGAAGGACCATTTCCATATTCTGGACCCCTACGAGATGCAAGGCGAAGGTTGGAGTGCACATAAACAAGATCCTCTGCCTTCTGTGAGCCCAACCTGTTACGCTTCACAGAATGAATAAAACCGTAGGTGCTCCAATTCCTTTCTGTTGATGAAGAGCTTGCCACTTGTGAAAGGACGCGAATGGCAAGGTTTTGCAAATGTACACCATTTGCTCCATGACAAATCCACCACCTAACTGGATTCATGGTGCTTCTCTCCTCCAAAGATGATATATCTGAATAATCATCTATTCCTGCAGCAAAACTGGCAAATTCTTCCTTCACCTCCCTGTGTAGATGAGCTAGAAAAATTCTCATAAGGGCTTTTTTCACCCCATTAGCCACCTCTCTATCCTTATGGGGTGCCTTCCTCTTCCCATTGCTTTGAGCAATAAGTTCCTCATCATAAAATTTTGGGTTTAAGGCATGTGCTAAAGTATGCAATGGAGTGTTGAAATTGTTCCACCTGTCAACAATGATTCTCTTGATTAATTCGGCAAACTGACCATCTACAAACAAAAGCTATGTTGACTCCTGTGAAATAATTTCCATAGTTTTCTCAACCATGGAATCCATGCCATCATATACCTCTCCTAAGAAAGGTTGGTCGGTGTCAGCATGCCGAAGAAGCTCAAATGCAGGGGTTGTGAACAGTAGCAAGAAATCTACCTTGCTCCACCAATCCTCATCAAGGCACATTCTACGCACCGCAGTTCCCCGCTCTGAATCTGCTTGTCTCCACTCAACCCAACGCTGACTCACCACCATAGACACTAATGCTTGCTTAACCTCAACAAGGCGGCGCAACATTATGAAGTTTGAGGCATATCTTGTCTCAGCAACTTTTAACAACTCCAATTTGGAGTACTCTCGGAATATTGCTTGAGATTGGTGGTGGTTGGTGATGAATTTCACAATTTCCCTTGCTTCCCCTGTGAGTTCCTTTATCCATGGAACTTTATTGTCGATCTCCTCTAAGATCAAATTCAGATTGTGGACAATGCAGGGTGTCCAAAATATGTGGTCATACCTCCCCTCAATAATCGAACCTGCAGCTTTGCATACCGGTGCATTATCCGTGATAACTTGCACCACCCTGTTAGGACCAACCTGTTCAATAGATTTGATAATGACATCAGCAATGAATTGTGCATCTTTTACCTCTCCCGAGCAGTCTTCCGCCTTTAGAAACATTGCTCCTTTTGGTGAAGTGGCAATGATGTTTATCAATGGTCTACACCTTGTATTTGTCCATCCATCTGAGACTATGGTAACCCCAGAGCTACTCCAAGAAGAACGAATTGGTGATAGCACATCTTCCACAAGATCCTTCTCATTTTTAGAAGCTGAGTTCTAACTTTCTCATAGTTGGGGCCCTTGTACCCTTGAGGAGCTTTGTTAACTGCCCTTATCATATCTTGCCAGTAAGGGGAGTGAACAACATTGAATGGGATACCACATGCATATATGCACCGAGCCACTCTGGAATCAACTTCTTCTCTTCCTTGCACATTCACCAGTTTAGCAATATTGCTATCTTGAACTGTACCAAATGCTCCTCTAGATGGTGGTTGTTCTGGTTGTTGAATGCCTCTCCTCTTCCTTGCTTCAATTACAATCCTTGGCTCACTGTTTGTTGGGTTTTTAGCTGCTTGACTAAAATCATCATGCTTTCTTTTGATTCCATTAGCCTGATCTTGCTCTCTTTGATATTCCCTCCTTGCCATAGGATCTGATGTTTTCATGCAACCTGCAATCCCCTGTCCTCCTCCATGCAAAAGATGTGCCTTCACTCTTGGGTAAGAGCCCTTGTAACAATTATTGCAAAGAGTACACCGCCATTCCCATGAGCCACCACCTCCACATCTTTGCAGCTTCTCAACATGCCTCTAAAGAGGATAATATACAACCCTTGGGTTGGCCTTGGGGTTTGCACTTGAACCTTGGATGGAAGAAGCCCTTGCTGCAAAAAAAAAAAAACAAATCTATAAATAAAAAATAGTTTTTTATAATTTTGGTAGCATAAACCCTTGAAAGATAGACAAAACAATGAGAAAAAACCAAGGAATTGAATGATTCTTACCCAAATTAATTTTTTGTAGCTGAAGCTACCCCAAAATGCCAGAAAAAACAAGAGAAATATGGTTGTAGCTAAGCCAAAAACCAAGAATGTCGTAGCTGGAAACTTCGCACTCCAAATCTACTCCTCAAATCTCTTTCTCTTCTTGTTAAAATCTCCTTTGCTCAACGGTGAAAGCACCCAAGCTGAAGCACTACTCTCTTCCTCCTCCCTCCTTCCTCCTCTCCAAAATCGCTCTTCTCCAAGTGAAATGACTTGCTCAATTCGTGTGATGAGAGAATGAGGCTAATCCCCTTTTTATAACTTTAGAAACCCATCTAGAAGCATCCAAGACCCAATTAAAACAAATAAAATAATATTACATTGCACAATTCCCAAAAAAAATCAAAAATCAAAAATCAAAATTTAACGTTGTTTGGAGGGGAAACGTTGTTGTACGGCCGGGAAACGCGTTTTCAGCCGTGCTGGTACCGTTTCCCGTACAAGAAACGTACCAATACGGCCAGAAACGCGTTTCCCGGCCGTACGGTATGGGTTTCCCCATTTTCGTTTCGTTTTTTGCCTGAAACGAGCCTAGGGGTGATGTTTCCTACAACTTAGCCATCAAGACTTTCTATAAGGGAGATGAATCTAAATATCTCCCTATATGGCAAATTATTGATTCCAGGTGGACAGACTACTACATTCACCATTGCATGCAGCAGGAGTATATCTCAATCCCAGCTTATTCTATAATGAGGGGTCTAACATTCAAAGAGATCCTGAGGTAATGAGAGATGTCATGATATGCATTGAGAAGATGTTCCCGGATGTAGATATTCAAGACTAAAACAACCTAAAATGAGATATGTACAAGGAAGCATCTGGCATGTTTGGATTCAGCTCAAGCCAACGTCTCAAGGACAAGAAAATGCCTTGTAAGTGCAAATTGTTCGAACTTAGCTTGTAATTTTGCTAGTTCTCTTTCATATGTTTGGCATTGCAAACTGATAATCTTTGTTGTTATTTTCTTATAGCTCATTAGTGGATAGCTTGTGGCTCTGAGGCACAACAATTATAAGAATTCGCCATCGGAGTTCTGAGTCAACCTTGTAGTGCTTCTTCTTGTGAGCTCAATTGGTCAGTGTTTGAGCACATCCACAGCAAAAAGAGAAACATGTTGGAGGCTGGAGCATGAGAGGTTGGAGAATTTGGTTTTCATCTACTACAACATTCGAACGCTCACAAAACAAGTGCAACCAAAGGATACAGATCTAATTTTATTCGATACTATTGATTTAGAGTCTAACTGGGTTGTGGAGGAGGAGCCCCCTGATTTGAGTTGGCTTGATGAAGAGACTAAGGATCTCTCTAGTTTGCCATCTCACATGGAGACTCCCAATACACCTGCCTCACAGTTGCTTCAGCCTTCTGATGCTACTATGAGCTCCACGAGGGCTTATTATAGGCGTGGTCGTCCATGAGTGATGAGACTCAAGATTGTTATGAGACAATCATTTATCATTTATGACATATGTATTTGAATTTTGAACTGGCTAACATTTTTTATTTTAATTATGGAATCATGATTCCTTTTCTTATTCAGTATCTAAATGTTTTGCTTACAAAAATCTAATATGCTATGTTGTACTTTTATAGATATAAGATGTTGTTATGAATTATTGCATATATTGTGGTTTTTATAACTTATAAGGACTTGAATTATCATTAGTTTCTTTTTTTGCTTAAAATTTACCATATTTTAATTTTTTTTTGCATTTTGACGAGTCTTATACGAGTTTTATATGGGTCGTTCCCGAGTCTTATACGAGTCGACGAGTCAATGGTCGGACGAGTCTTATACGAGTACGAGTCATGCAACATTGGTCTTGAAGAAAAGGACAGTGAAATGGTCTAAATTACATAGAAGGCTACAATAGAAACAAGTGAAGCAGTTGATAGAAAAACTCAGAGAAACAGAGTCAGAAATGGAAGTTTCCATTTGTAGACCAAAACAAGGTGAAATTCTGAGTGAAGATGAAGATTGGAGATCTGTGAAAGATCTTATGAATTATTGGGAGAATTCAAGAATCAAGATAGCAAGAAGTTTACCTTGCTGAAAAAGGAATTATTGATGATTTCCTGAACTGTTGGGCAAGTTCAAATCAGCGGGAGGATGTAAAGCCTTGTATTTTTGTAACTAATGATTTTGATGTGATTACAGGTTTTGCAGAGAATGAGCAATCTTTTGAGGCTGTCAAAAGTATGGAAGAGTATCTTTCAGAAGATAAATACTCTGAAGCAGAGAATAATGATGAAGAATGTCTCTTGAATGAGAAAAGCAGTGATTTATTCCAGCAGTAAGAATTTAGTAATGCATGTGAATCTGTTACAACATAGGAACAATTTCTTATGAAAGAAGGAATTGGGATTCACACTGAAAAGTAGATATGTGAAGCAACAGTTGAGACTGTTGAACCATGTAATTTCCAAACTGACAATGACTGTAAAAATGCACAGATTATAAATGATGATGAAGTACTTAAGAAATGCCAAAAAGAAATTGCATTGCTGGAATATTTGCTGGAAAAATCAGAGTATGACAGGGAGATTGCAGAAGACAGAGTTCACTACAGTGGACAAGAACAGAAAGACATCATTGAAACAGATGATGTGGAAAAGAGACTAGCTGACAGTCTCGAGAGTCCTTTAGGGAATTCTTTAGGGAGAATGAATCAACATACTAATGTGCTGATAAAGGAGGAAATTTCAGAGTAGCATACTGAAATGTTTCCAAAGGGAAAAGAGGCACTGAGGCCTTATGTTTTTCATTTTAATAATTGTTTTGTGAATACAGGTTTTGTTGCAAATGCTGGAGAAACTTTAGCACAAATGAACAGCCAAGTAAAGAAAGAGGAAGAAATTTATGTGGAAATATTTAATCCATGGAACAAAGAGATTAGATTGCTGGAAATTACGCTGAAGAATCAAGATTCAATACAGGAAGAAAAATCTCAATTTCAATATTGGGAAACAAAAGAGTTTGAAGAAATGCAGAATGTGAAAATGCAAGAGTTAAAGGATAGCAGCAACAAACTAAAGCAAAGCGAAGGAGATATCAGTGAATGGCAGACTATGTATCAGTCCAAGAAATTGTTGAAGAAAGAAGACAAAGAAATTGTCATAAGTGACAATCACGAAGAAGTTACCAGTTGCAATAAACAAGAGAGTGAGGATGAAAGGGCGGCAGTAAGAATAAAAGTTTAGCAATTAAGAGGTGAAAGTAATCAACAGACAGAAGATATATTAGACAAAGAAATTGAATTGATAAGAAGGATAATGATGAAAGTGTCTCAGAGGAAGACAGCAGCAAGAAAACACAGCAGCAGCAGCAAAAGGAAGACAGTAGCAAACTATAAAAGCATAGCTAGTGGAGCAAAGCAACATAAAGTGTGGAGACTTCGAGAAAACCAACAAACAAAAGCAGCGACAGAAGACAAATTATAGAACAAGGTATGGGATCCAGGAAGACAAAGATCAAAAACACATGATCGGGAGATCATGATTATTTTTAACCTTGGGAGTCTGATGCAAGAGCATTAAGCTCAGAAAATTCTTTGTATTTTAATAGACATAGTGGTCTTGTGTTTCAAAGAAGATTGGTTTCTTATGTATTAAATTGTATTAATTTTAATATCTTGAGTGAATTAAGTGAGACATTTAGAATAGGAATTAATTAATTCTTGAGTCATTTTGTAAAAGTTCCCAAATGTTGGAGAACATGAGAGAATTAGGAATTGGAAGATTTGGGAATTAATTTTAAATCCTAAATTAGAATTGGTTTCGTGATTTTATGGGATTAGAGAGGATCCTGAGGGATAAAGAAGAGATTTTAGGACTTAAAAGGATTTTGAGGAATTTGTTGAGAAGATAGAGGATCTGAAACCAGAATTGGTTTCAGAACCAATTGTATAAATTGTAAGTCTCAAAAGATAGTGGAAGAGTAAGATTTAGGTAGGGAGAAAAGTCTGAATTGTAAAAGCCTACGGGCCAGAGAGGGGGTGAAAAGGCCATTTAATTAGAAAATTAGGCCTAAAAGAGAGAAGACAGAACACGAGATGTTCTGAGATTATGTAAATATTGTTTATGAATGAAAAGAGGGTTTTCATTGTGTTCAGAATTGTTTTTTGTGTTTGACATTAATTGAATGAAACTGATCTCTGGTTAAATAAAGCTCTGTGCATGATTTTTATTTGAATGTGGAAACCTTTATGAGGAACAAAAGTTTTAATTTCAATTGATCTGTGTGAGAAATGCTCTAAGCTTATGAATAGGTGCGTGATAAAACTCTACAATAAAGGTTTGATATGGTGGTTTTGCATACAATTGAGAAGTTCGATGTAAATGCCAAGACAGGGTTTATAATGTCAATATTATGACTTGATCCAAAATGTATAAAGGTGAGAAGAACAAAGTGAATCAAATGACATATAAATCAAATTGCCGAGAGCTGAAGTGGAGTCAACGTGAAGTGGAAATCGGATTGTATAAACCTGAATGTGAATGCTGAAGGCAAAAGGGATTCCGCAGTCAGTTTTAAGTTTGAATTCGATGTGAATTTGAGGATTTCAAAGATCAACCATCGATCACAGAATGGATCAATGGTGATCCATTAAAGAAAACGTGGATATTGAAATTAATTCAAGAGTGAAATGCATGGCAGAATAAAGAAATAATCTGACAAAGTGTTAAGAGTTTCACTTCAGATTTGTGAGTTTAAATCCAGTATTTAACGCAGTTGGAATTTGGAGATGCCTGCAGAATTGTGTAGATTGAATGCGGAATCATGAGCAAATGGGCAACGAAATAGTGAAGACGGTTTCACAAAATAAGTAAGGGGTTTTCGCGTGGAATGAAAACGGTAAGCGGGAATTGTTTGAGGAATGCGATAGCATTAAGACAGTGACACGTTGCAAGCTAAAACTACCTATTTCGCATGAATAAGAAAACGTTAAATGTCAAGCAGTTTAAAATGTCAAGCAAAAATAAGATAGAAAACAAACTAATAGAATTATAGAAAGATTTAAGAAGCCATTTGTGTAACAAAGAATAAGAGAGATTAAAATACATATCTAGCAGCGCCAAACCAGCACCTTCAATCTCCCACGTTGAGCAGTGGACAAATCTCTAAATCCACACCACAAAACTAGCAAAAACCAATGGAAAAGCTCAAACACCTCCTCCCTCTCTACAGTCCTCAATCGCAGCAAACGAAATGAAAAATCACTGATAATTTCCCTTTTCGGCGTCTTCACAGAGGCAGAGGAGGGAATGTCGACTTTTTCGGGCGACTCCCGATAAAGTTGCGACTTTATCAATTTAATCGCGATTTTTTCAAAGTTGAAAAAGTTGGCAAAAAGTTAGCCGATTTAATCGACCAACTGAAAAAAATAAATAAATAAATAAATAAAATAAAATAAATAAAAAATAAAAAATAAAAAAAATCTCAATTTTAGGATTAAATCACGAATTTTTGCCGACTTTTTCCACACTACTCTAGGGTTGTGGTCTAAGGAGAAGAAGGGGGCCTAGGCCTCCTAGGCCCATGACCAGCCCTAAAAAGGGCCTAAAACCCTGATGCAGAGGGGGATTGAGGGAGGGTTGAGTCCCTTAGAGGCTACAGCCTGCCTCCAAGAGGCCAAAAACGATGACGCAAATGGGAAATACATTGACGTTGGGGCTTAGAGGTTGACTCTGGGCTAGAGAAGGTTGGATTTGGGCCCGGGAAAGCTTAAAAATGAAACCCTTGCTTCAAAAAAAATGTTTCTTTCCCGAATCTGAATTTTGCTGCAAAATCTTCAATGGGTAGCTCTGCAAAATTTTCTAAAGACTAGATCTTACACTCAAGGGCCTAGATCTAGCTCTACTTCAACGTGATCTCTTGATTCAACATGCAAAAATGAAAATAAAACACCTAAACCCCAAATATATACAAAATTCCTTAAAACCCAAAACCCAAGTTAGCAAAAATAATTTATAAATTAGATTTAAAAAATTATTTACAAGATCTACAAATATACAAGTGTTTTGAAAAAATTTGAATTTTGAGAAAAATATTTTTATGGCTTTTTTCTTTGATGAATGGCTAAAAACACAATAGAAACCCAATGTAGACTATAGCCTTGGTGAAGATTTAATCCACCACACAAATATTTGGGATCCAAGCAACAGTGATTATTGCACAAGTTTGTGAACTTGGAGGCCAGGGACTGAAGTACCTGCAAACACTATGTATTTATCTCAAAATAATATGTTAATCACATGGGGAATCAAACCACCTAAGATTAGCCAAAAACTATCAATAGTATGATTTTATCTCTCCATCTAATGAAAAAACAAATCTTACCAATATTCAGCACAACATAGGAATGTCCATAGTCAGTACATACCACAAATCAATAAGCGTGAACACCTTGAATTGCACCCCAAAGTCTTTATTATGATAGAAAAAATAGTTCCCAACGAGACAATAGTATTACAAAGATGCTTCAGCAATAGTTTTCTAGCCAAAGATCATCGTGTTAGAGACTCAAATGACTCTCTAATTTATAGATCAATCCTCCAAGTGGAAAAATAACAGCTAGTTTCTTTGATCATTGTCAAAAGAATCTCGACTATCGAAAAATACTTCATCATCTTTTAATCTTGGCCGTTGATTTTTTATTTTTGAGGAATTTTCGAATTTATCATTTTCCATTTTTATTAGCTCAAAATTAATTATTTTGGGCTAATTTCCTCAAAAAATTGACTTTGACTTAACCACCAAAGTTATTAGATCAAAATTAATTATTTCAAGCTAATTTCCTCAAAATTTTGACTTTGACTTAACCACCAAGGTCCAAGGGTCCAAATTTTCTTGAAATATCCAATATTCCCTTGGTGGAGGACCTCCAAAATTTGATTCTTTTAAAACCCACGAATTTTTCCACTTGGAGAATTATTTTTCCTAAGACATTTTAATTTTGACTCTAATTAATTAATTTTCTAGCTTAGGATTTAATTTTATTTTGCCAGAAAAATTAATTAATTTACACATGAGGGAATTTAATGATTTCCCCCCCCTCTAAGACATGATATTTTATATTTACAACTCTCAAAGGGGGAATACACATTTGGCTTATACCCTTCAGACACATACCCAATTTTGTGACACAACATGCTCTAGTAGACCAAATGATTTGTAATAAAATAATTTAGCCAACTAGCTTAAATTATTCCCAAATCACTTTTACATTAAACTCGACTAGAACACTAAGACTCACCTAAGACTTCAACGAAGAACTCCACCCTAGCTTTGGGGTGAGAATGGAGGGAAGAACTTTGCCGACCATCTGTTTAGAAACACACATGAGTCAGTGAGACGCAAAAACTCCTAGGATGAAACTTTTTCGCCAAAATAATAGGCTTACCTAGGTTGTTACATACATTCAAAGGTCTTACTAGCATCATTTACATTACATAACTCGTAGAATGGGTTTACAATGACACATGGACTGCTTGATAGATGATCCGATCTTGTTGAAAAAATATGGCACTTCCGCTTCCTTGGAACTTTGACAAATTGAGTGCAACAAGTCCCTGAACAAATTGCAATTCTAGGGGAACTTAGGAAGGCTTCCCATTGTCACCTTCGCAACTCTCTCCAACTTTAAGTCAATTCTTTTCCAGCACAATAAGGGAAACCCTGTAAAAGAAGTTTATGATGCTCTTTAGAAATAAAGGGATGGTGGACCACCAAGACTTGTGTCCATCCAATTGGGCAATCAAGTCAAAGACCACAAAGCAAGAGGATCTGAATGGGATTGAGACAAAATAATTAAGCTATTCATTGATATTGTTATAAACAATCCTTGTTTGTATTTAAAGGCGGAATTATTATAATTGTATTTATCGGTAAATGATTGATAGAATGAATGATGGTACAACCTCATGACAACTTGCTTATAACATTGACTGGTCACGAGGTCGAAGGGTATATGACTCTTGAATTTTTCATTTAATTAATCAATCTATTATTATATATGTTTTGTTAATTATAACATTGCCGCTCTTTTAAAGAATGCATTGTCCTCAAATCATAGGAATCAAGGTTTTCTCTAGTTGGGCACATTTCTATGGTGATATACAAAAAGGTTTAGTTGCTTAGCAACAACAATGACTATACAATTGGGAGCACTACTAGACTCTACAAGTATTGTGACATTTCTACTACGTTGCACGGGTTCCCACACCCGGGGGTGGGGTTCTCGAACCCGCACCGGGTTCCCACACCCAAGTACCGGATTCGGGTACAGGTTCTTCTCAGAAGAACCCAAACGAACCGGGTTCTTCTATGAAGAACCGGGTTCTTCGAAAAAAAAATTCGGGTTCTTTGGGTACGAAGAACCCACGGTTTGTGTACTTAGAACCCGAATTTCGAGTTCTTCGGGTTCTTCATGAATAATTTCCTCAAATATATTTTTTTTTTTTTAAATGATTAAAATTTAAAAATTTTAATAAATATTAAAATTAAATTAAAAATAATTTAATAAATTAGAAATCTAACTATTTTTTAAAACATACAAATTACAATTAAATTTTAAAACTTAAGAGTTAAAACTTAAATGATTCAAATGAATTGGTATGCTATTTGGATGAATTGGTCTAGCATATTTAGAAAGATCAAACCTCAAAAATAAACGTGTGTATTTTTTAATGGTAAGGAATTCTTAGACATTAAAGTTACAGCTATGTTATAGTAGATGTATAAAATGCTTCCTACGGGTTTATTGGCATGGGGTTGATCAAATACAATCTGGACATACACAACCTAATTTCCAAGAGGGATTATTTGTTCACACCAAAGGTGTTGTAGCTACTATGACTATGATGCAAAACTGGACAAATAGCATATCTATCATACTAGGCATGGCTTAGACAGAGTAGTTACTGGTGAAGAAATTTCTGCTGGCTTTGACTTTAAATGTAACAAAAATTTAATCTCTTAACCAGAGGTTTCCTGGATCTTAATTCTGTGAATTTTCTGCCTTGGGACTACTATGAAATATTATACAAAACAACTGTGGAAGTGAACAGTATTCCAATTGTAATGTTCTCTTATAATTAAATTGCCCAAGGGAGGACAAAGTAGCCTATCCAACCCCATAGGCTATAGTCAATTATAAAAGGGGAAGTTAAAACTTTAAAAAAAAAAAAAAAAAACCTTAAAACATACCTACCTATCCATGAATCATAAGTTCATAACTTACCCAGCGAAAGCGTAGACTTACCACAAGCATCCATCCTCAAATTGCTATGTATGAGCTAGAGCCTCAAGATGAGAGTGATTCCTACTTGGAGAGCATGCTAAGTGAAGATCTAAGTGATGCTGATGACATGGATGTTGATGATATGGCTTGAGGAAGCCATTGCTCACTATTAGGCTTTAGCTATTTTTATTTTAGTATATCAAAATTTCCTAGTTCATGTTTACAGTTTGCCATTTGCCATTTGGAGATGCCTCGAGGCAAATTTTGAATTTAGTATCACAATGGACATATATTTTGAAATTTTGAATCATGATTCTAATTTCTTATAAGTTATTAATATGTAAACTGAGCTCCAATTTGCACTTGATATCGTATATGAATCATGATATTATCAAACTAGAAATTTTGAAATTTCAATGACAAATCTCACATGTGAATGTTGAAACTTGAATGTTGAATGATGTGCATGTTTAAATCTTTAAAGTTTAAAGTTTATAAATTATTAGTAATTTACAGATTACTATATTAGTGTCATTAAATTTATAATTTATAAATTATAATTTAGAAAATATAGTATTATATATGATATATAAATTATAATATATATTAATATAAAAATACCCAAACGAACCCACACACCCTGTTTCAAAAAATGCCGTCCCCGTCCCCGTCCCCGAACCCACGTTTCCTGGCAACATAGCATTTCTATCTTTATGACTCCCTTAAGCTTCAGAGTCTTAAGTTGTGGTTGCCCAATCATGGTTGTTGGCATAACCGTAGGTTTGCTTTTTTTTTTCTTAAAGATTGAATCCTTTCCTTTTTTAGACGTGGTGTAACATATTTTGCAATTAGTGGTTGTAATTGGTCATTTGGAGTAATTATCTTTCCTTAAAGTTTGCTGACTACATTTCTATTTGGCTATATACATGAGAATGAAGCTAGTGATGTTTTTTGTTGTGTACCATAACGGTTTGGGTTTGGATTGTATGTTACAAGGATTTTATCATCGAGCTTTTTTATTTCTTCTTGCCTTCCATCCACTATTTTGTAGTAGTGTAATGACATGTCTTCACATCTATGCCTTGGTCTCTAATTTTTTCCACACGATAACTGTTTTCCTTCTTTTTCCTTCTCTCTAATTCACTACAGGATGTGTCTAGGTCCTTCTCGACTTCGTAAAAATATAATTTTGTATTATGGCAATTGTGCCCTAGCAACCATTTGTCTCCACAATATCTAAATTTGTTTAATCCCTTCTTATCTAAGACTTGTTGTCGATTTTCTTGTTCCCTTGTGAATGATGGCATGTTGAACTTGTTCTTTTGTTCAATTAATTTCACCTTGTTAGTTTTGGATTGATTTGGTAGCATCAAACAAGTGTTATAGTCTCAATTTGTGTGTAAGAGGCTAAGGAACACGAGATTTCCAAAACCCAGAAAAGGTTTTGCGAGATAAGCTTGTGAAACGCCTTATTTAAATTAACTAGCCATCATTTAAATATTTCCGAAGTCTAACTTACGAAAAGTGGTTAATTAAGGTGAATTAGAGAGTGCAAGCTTCTGTGATCCATAACATTTTAATCATAAATCTTCCGGGAAATCACATAAGGAATTTTTTCTCTTTTTTTTTCTTTTTTTTTTTTAAGAATTTATGGCCTTGACTTAAAATTTTCTATTTTCTGTTGGAGGAGTTAATTTAGTTGAACGGGTAATTTTGTATTTTTATATTTTTAATTGTAGTTTTATTTTTGACCGTTGTAAAAAATTTTAGGAATTGTTGGTTATAATTTTGAATTATTTAAAAAAAAAAAAAAAAAAAAAAAAATTCTTATTTTTTACCGTTTTTAACTCTTTGGGAATTAACCGTTGCTTCTCTCTTCCTGTTATAAATGTATATGTCTGATCAGCTAATCTTCATTATCCTGATGATGAACTACAGTTGGTAGTTCGAAACGCGTCGGTTCCAAAAATTCCATATGTGATTTCCCGGAAGATTTATGATTAAAGTGAATTAATTGAGGAGATCGACTTATGCTCTAGAGACTTCCAGAAAATGACTTGGATCAAGTCTAAGATGATCTTTGTCGTCGATAAGGATCAAATCATGGTCATTAAAGCTCCAACGAGAGATTATAAAAGCAAGTAGATGGAACGGAGGACACAGTTGCGAGAGGAAGAGCAAGGCAGTGTGAGCTTCCCAATACGCAAAGATTCAACAAGGGACAAGTTCGAGCCAGAGGGAGAGCATCAATGATTGAGGGAGCAGCAAAGGAGAATTTTGGAGAGTTTCCTAGCACTTTTCCAATAACGAAGAGGCAGGAAAAGGGAGGCTGAAATTATTCTGCAGAGAGGCCAAGAAGCCAATGCAAGTAGCCAAAAACCCCAATGCAAGTGTCGAAAAGAGGATCATTTCAGTTGTTGGAGGTTAGGAGATCACCTGGAAGGCAGAGAGAGCAATTTCTAGAGGAAGAGGGAGGTTGGACAGCTCAATTAGAGTCGAATTGCAAGCAGTGCGAATTCCAGGCAAAGTGCGATTTGCCGGAGAGGGGTTTGAATAGGGCCAGAGGAGCCGAGTTGATTTGCAAAGGGAGAAAAATTCTCTCCTACTTATTTCGCCAACTATTTGCTAGAGGATTGTCAGTTTGGCATCCAGATATTGTACTCACAAAATTTTGTTGCATAATAAAATAAAGCCTCATCTACTGCATTGGTGTCATTTTTATTTGTGTGCATCTATTTCTCAGTTCTTGATTTTATTTTCTGCAACATATTTTTTGGTGAATATTGCTATTGTGAATTATTCGATAATTGTCGTAAGCAATTAAACTGCTAACAGTTAGGAGAATAATATCTAATAATTGCAATCAAGGATTTTTCACATGGTATCAGAACTTTGAAGATCAAACCTGAGGCTCGAAGGCAAAAGATCAATAGATCGCGCAGTTTCAGAGGGGGATCTAAAGCACAGGGTTCAAATTTGCGCAGGCCAACCAGGTAGTGCAAATTATTGGGCAGGAAAATTGATTTCCAGAGGCAGAGTGCAAGAAAAGTTTGATTTTCAAAGTTTGATTTTCCCAAAGCATAATTCTAGCAAACAATGTGGTTGTCAAGAAGTAGTTCCAGTGAGCAAATCAGTTGATTCGTTCAGCAGATCTAGGCATACAAGATTTGCAATAGAAGATTTGTGCAATACGGGAAGAGAAAAGCACACTGAAGAGGAAATTTCCAGAAATTCTCAGAGGGGTTTCCAGTTTACAGTTTCCATGAGGAGATCCAAGATTTCCAGTCACGGCAAGTCGTGTGAGTTTGCCAAACTAGCCAATTCGAGTTCAAAGGTTACAGTTCGCAGAGAAGGACATCTAGAAGGTAGAGCGAGTAATCTCAGTGAGCAGTTGAAGGCAATATATTAGCCGGAGAAGGACATCTGGATGCAAATATGCGCATTCCCATGGGGAGTGCAAGTAGCAAAGGGAAGGTTGAGATCCAGTCTCCAGTTTATTTGAGTTTCCAAGAGATGGCTGCAAAAATTCTTAGAGATCAAGATAAACTTGGAGGAGTTTCTAACTTTGGCGTCTGGAAGGCTATGATATCATTCTTGTTGCATGAGCATGGTCTGAAGGAGTTTGTGACAGCAGTTGTAGCTGAACTAACAAATCTTATCAAGTATCTTGACTACAAGAAGGATATGTCCAAAGCTAAGAGGATGGTCCTTGACAGGGTTTGAGATCATATCGTCCCGCGTATTGTAGAAAAGGATACGGCAAAGGACATGTGGGAAGTCGTTGTGAAGCTATACCAGGATCCATCAGAGAATCGTAAAATGATTCTCAAGGAGAATTTGAGGGCCATGAAGATACAGAAGGGTGAAGGCGTTACTTCCTATCTCACCAGACTTCAGAATGTCCGTGGTGAGCTAGCAACTGTAGGAGAGAAGCTTGATGACAAAGAACTTGTGCGAGTTGCTATAAACAGTTTTTCCAAAGAGTGGGAAACTTTTGTTCTGGGAATTACTAGACGAGATAAACTGCCAAATTGGGAACGCTTATAGAGTGACTTCACTCAGGAGGAGCTAAGGCTCAGTCTTGTCGAGGATACTACTAGCAGCAGTAGCAAGGGGTCGAAGGTTGAGAAGGAATAGGAGAATGTAGCCCTAGCCAGAAAGGGTAAGGCGAAGAAAGGTCCTAGCCAAAGAAAAAACTCAAAGGGAGGTGAGAAGAAGAAAAAGGACTTGTTGAAGTTCAAATGCTTCGGATGTGGTGAGTTTGGCCACTCGGGACAAGAAGCGGTAGCAGCTTCGACAGAGATAGATGAGTTGTCCTCCAGGTTGGAGAAGTCTGCATTGATAGTGACTATACCTCCAGAGGGAGGAGTGTGAGGCTTCAGAGTTGTAGGATCGAGCAAGGTCCGAGGAGGCATAACATTAGATAGGTGTTTCCTCACGGATCATTACCTTGCCTACGGGGGCCCACAGTGTTTAGTAGCAAGAGTATCGAGATGTCAGCAAGGTGCAGTCAAACCTTGAGAGAGTGCAAAGCTAGTTGCAGCCAAATTCTAGAGGGGCGCGTAGACAGTTGAGCATAGTCAGATACTCGGTAAACAGAGCAGAGCTAGTTGCAGTCAAAGACTCAAGGGACAGTTAAAGCCAGTAGCATGGACAGTAGATCATTTCTCAGTTGCAGCAGCAGTAGAAGCATGAGATCAAAAGCAACGCAGGCAGTGTTGGCAACAGTGCAGGGAGGCACAGTGCAGTGTCAGCAACAGTGCAGATGCAAAGTGGTTCAGCTACAGGGTTAGCAGTTGAATCATAGTCTGCGTAATAGCTTGGTGGATAGTGACAGTATGTTGCAGGTGTCAAACAACAGCAACGTGGTCTGACTACAGAGGATAGTTGTTGGGGAGAGAACACCTTCCTCGCTAAGAGGGAATGCTAGTTTTTTATTGATTTGGTAGCATCGGACAAGTGTTCTAGTCTCGATTTATGTCTAAGAGGCTAAGGAACATGAGATCTCCAAAACCCAAAATAGGTTTCGCAAGATAAGCTTACAAAACGCCTTAATTAAATTAATTATCCATCATTTAAATATTTCCTAATAATATTTAAAGTGGTTAATTAAAGTGAATTAATTGAGGAGATTGACTTATGCCCTTGAGACTTTCAGAAAATTACATGGATCAAGTCTAAGATGATATTAGTCGTTGATAAGGATCAAATCATCGTCGTTGAAGCTCCGACGAGAGATTATAAGACCAAGTTGATGGGATGGAGACCACAATTGCAAGAGCAAGAGAAAGGCAATGCAAGCATCCCAGTACACCGAAATCAGTGACGAACGAGTTCGAGCTAGAGGGAGACCATCAGTGATTGAGGGAGCGACAAAGGAGAATTCTGAAGAGTTTCCCAACAATTTTCCAATACGAGAGAGGCAAGAAAAGGGAGGCCAAAATTATTCTGCAAAGAGGCCTAGTAGCCAGAAACCTCAGAGCCAGTGCCGAAAAGAGGGTTGTTTCAGTTGTTGGAGGTCGGGAGATCACCCGAAAGGTAGAGCGAGCCATTTCCAAAGGCAGAGGGAGGCTGGACGACTCAATTAGAGTCGAATTGCAGTCAGTGTGAATTATTTAGGCTAGGCAGTGTGAATTCCAAGCAGAGTGTGAGTTGCCGAAGAGGGGTTTGAGCAAGGCCAAAGGAGCTGAGTTGATTTAGAAAGGGAGAAAAATTCTCTCCCAATTATTTTGTCAAATATTTGGGAGGATTGCCAGTTAGGCATCCAAATATTGCACTCTCCAAATTTTGTTGCATGATAAAATAAGCCCTCATTTATTGCACCGGTTTTCCCTTTGGGGTTTTTCACTGCACTTTTAAGTCCAAATATATTGATGTCATTTTTATTTTATGTATCTATTTCTCAGTTCCTGATTTTATTTTCCAGTGTATTTTTTGGTGAAGATTGCAATTGTGAATAATTCTTTAATTGTCGTAAATAATTAAACAACAGGTAGGAGAATAATATCCAGTAATTGCAATCAAGGAATTTCCAAACACCGCACGTCTAGCGTCCTCAACTATTTTATGGTTCCATAGCTTTATTTCACTACAGATGTAATGCTTTAATCAACAAATGTAAATTTATAGCAATTGTTCATCTATGAATCCATTTTGTCTTGTTGATCCAGATTGGATCATTATATTATTTTCCATCCATCTTGATGCTTTTAGAGTGGAAAAAACGGGAGGAATCAACTCAGAAGACCATTTTACCGATACGTCCCAATTTGGTGAATTGGGTTTTAAACCTTTCGATAGTAGTTTGAGGCATTTCTTGAAGTTTGTTGGGTCTAAAAACTCACTTGCGCCAAACCCCCTAGTGCTATTCTACACACTCATATACCTTTCCAATAGCACAATAAAGACATCAAACAAAGTCCATATGCAAAAGTTATGCCACTTAGAGGTTGACCTTCTAGTTTTGACCACATGATTCAAGAGGATGCCACATCAGCCCCATTACTCATGAAAAAGGGACTAGCCACATGAACATGATGAAGAATACTCTAGAAAGGTCGCATTGCAACTCATATCGAGGTTTGAATGGGTCAAATTTAACCCCTAGTTGGCTATCAAATTGTGTTATAACCAAGCCACTAGGAGGAAAAGCGGTTCGCTTCTATTCTAGTGCATTTTTTTCCATACTTGAGAAAAGTAGTTGAGTTTGGAATCCTGGATAGAGAGAGGATTTGTGTTCTTTAGAGGCCCACAAAACACAAATATCACCCCTTTGTATTTGCACTATTTCCATTCAAAGAAAGAGAGAGCATAACAGCCTCACCTTCCAGTTAGGTTTTCTCCAAAAGGGTTTCCCAAGTCATATCTTGTGTTATTGTGGTTTTGTGAGTCACTGTTCTATTTGTTCTCTATTTTCTACATTTTTATGTTTTGCATGGATATACAATAAACAGTGAATAATTCTAAAAATGTAAGCAGAAATTAACCCTCATAATATATATTTCAGGGTTTGGTAACTTATTTTATTAGATTTGCTCTGAAAGAAATCTCCAATGGAATATCCACTAAGTTTATGGATCATATTGGCATCAAAGCAAGATTTCTTTGAGTACATTATGGGGAGTTGCAGCGGATCCAAATCAGTTTAAGCATAAAGTCATAAAACCCAAAACATGGTCAATGAATCTATTAATAACCCTCCAGATGTAAAAGAGGAGAGGTTCTAAAGGTTGGAGGAGCAAGTTGTAGAAATAAGCTGCAATATGAACCTCACTATGGCAACTTTGGTGAACAAGATTAGAATCAAATAAGATGGAGGTTCCAACTCAAAGGTTAAATCAGAGGGTAAATTGGGGGATGAGAAAGAACGAGAGGAGGAGTCTAGCAAAAAAACATGAAAGAGAAAAACCCAATTCGAGTACCATGAACCATTCACAATCCCTATTCAAGATGGGAAGCAAAGGTCGACATCAAGCCATATCAATATGAGATTGACGCTTTGAAATTAAATCAATAGTTGCAACAGCTAGATGTTTATTATATCGTTCATCACATAGAGGAAGAACAGAAATTTCCTTTGCCCGTTTGAAATTAAAGGGCCAAACCCTAACTTAGTGGGAAATCCATAAGAAAACCCTAAGACTAGAGGGAGATCCTCTAGGTGATTAAGTGAGAAGATTTCAAAACTCTCACAAAGTCGCAGTTCTACCCTATCCTAGAGGACCGATGGATCCAATGGAATTACTTTAAGCAGAGACAGCACAGAGTGTACAATAATAAACCATAGAATTTAGAAAGATGGCAATAATGTTGGGTATCTCTTCCAAGAACCCATAGGTACTCCTCAAGTATCTAGGGGGTCTACACAGCCATCTGTGAAAGCAAGTGATGTTATTAAAACCCATAACAATGGATGAGGCTTGTGTACAAGCACAATACCTAGAAAACATAGGCTAGAAGAAAGGGGGATCAAGTGAGTCGAAACAAAAGCAACACTAAGAAGCTTCCAAAGAAAAGAAGATGAAATGGAAAGGGGAAAGGAAAAAATGATACAACACACCAATGCAAAGATCCCAGAAACTACTACAACCACTATGACATTGATGGTCATACAAAAGATAAGTGCTGGAGACTACATCAAAGGACCAAAACTCAACCCAAAGAACCGCAAGAAGGTCAAGAAGAACAAAATTTTCATGGCCATAGATTCAATTCGGCTAATCAAGCAGAAAGAAACTCAGATGTGGATGAGAAGATTGTCTACACATCAGGCAAAAGGCGATGAATCTGAGTAGCCTTCAGCAACAGGAAGAGAAGGAAATGACCATACTCTTCCATATAAAGATACAGGTCAATAAGACAAAATTTGATGCTCTGTTCAACTCAAGATCGTAGACAAATCTCATAGCAATATATTTGGTCAATAAACTTAGACTCGAAGTTCATGACCATCCTAGCCCATATCCATTGGGATGAATCAACAAGGAGGCAAAAATAAAGGTAAACAAATAGTGTAGAATCAAACTTTCCACCGTTGTTGATTTGAATGATGAAGTAGAATTATATGTAGTTCCAAATGATGTATTTGGAGTTGTGTTTGGGAGTCCCTATATGCACATGTGGGATGTGATCTTCATGTGGAAACCCAAACAATACTGCCTCATCAAGGATAGAAAATCCTTCATCATCAACGCACACAAGGGCAATGTTGGCATTGTTGTTTTGGCATTGATGTCAACAATGACATGGATCTTGGTTCTGGTTGGACTTCATATTGTGTTATGACGCAGTGTATTGGCAAGTGTTCTGATGTAGTGTATTGATCTTTCTTTGTTGAGTGATGGATCTGATGTTGATTGTCTGATAATGCGAGTAACATATCAAAAAGAAGTTGTTAAAGATGCTTTTGAAGATTTTGTTGATAGCAAATTTACATTGGCTAGTCACCTCCAGACTGCATATTTACGCAATGTTCTGTTTTATAGTGTGTAAATTACATAAGGTTCCCGCCTGTAGGCGGTGTATAATTTTCCAAGCATTGAAAACAACTCTACCCCGTCTGGCACCCCAAAAAATATGGTCTCTTCCTTCGTATTCTCCTATGGTTTTGGTGTCAGTTTAAATGCCATCAAAAGTTATCATAGTAAATCCCATGGTATCTTTGAGAGTCGACTTGATTATGTCTAAGCAGAACGAAGGCAATACAAACAAATGTCGATTGGCACTTGTGGCATCAATTTCTTTGGCAGCATGTGATCTGAAGTTTGGTGAATGAAGGTAGTGAATGAAGGAAATCAATCTAGACATAAAGGTTCATGACTCTGCATCGATTTGTTGGTCTTAATACAGTGAGTGTAGGCAATTGCTGGAGATTTCTATTTTGATTTGTTCTCTGTTGGGATGGTACAAACTTATCACAAAGTTAATGCAATGAGGGTATGTCTAAATACATATTAGTTTTTGGCAATGAAGCAAGATTTATTTTCATACGTTCATATGGTATATTTCCTTTTTACGGGTGCAGGTATTTAGTCACATGATTGATTATAAGGGCGTCATCTTATTTATTCTAGTGTCATCAAACGGTGGTCGCATAATAATGATTTATTCCCTTTGTTTTCGTGCATCAATGGAGTCTTTCTTTATTCTAGTATGATGATGGTGGTCACATCTCCACTAATCTGATATGTGTAAGTGAATGTACAATCGAATAAGGGTGTTGGTGATGGCAAGTCACGTATATATTCTTGTTTGGTTTGATGTGCCCCGAATTGATGAAATGTTAGAGGGATGGTCTACAGTATGTTCGGTTTGATTATTTTTGTTCAAGTTAATTTTCTTTGTCTTTGAGCTAGAATGAAAAGATGCATTGATGCATTAGAGATAATCATTGAATGGGTTACTAATCCGATGTGTTACCCACCAAAAGTGGGTACCCCTAGTAGAGATTTTTTCCTATTCATCTTCTTCCAAAGGGCAGCCAGTAGCCCCTAACAGCCACCTTGTAGCCGATGTGATGTGCCACTTTATCTTTGCCACATGCTTCAGTTGTATGTTTCCTCACCCATTTGTCAAGGGCACATGTTAGAAGGTGGGCAGTCCGACCCAAAAGGTATGTTCTTCATTATGCAATCGGGTGCTTATGCTTATTTTTCATTTGGGCATCTTAGGCATTGATTATTGGGTGACTTGTAAGAAGGAAGGGCTTTGACCATGGTTTTTTTCCCTCACCTTAAATGGGGGGTTAATCTTCACTGCTAGTCCTATGGGATCTCCCCTATTGGCCTATAGTTGTAGGAAGGCCACTACTTGGGAAACCCTAATTTGGGTAGCGTGATCTCATTTTTGAGTTCCATATTTGTCACTCCCCTTTGCACATTATGAGCCCTATTTCACCTCTTTCCTTCATTGGGTCACTTTAAAATTACCGAAATACATCGTGAAATTCTGAACAATGAGATTGTTGGCTTTAGGGGTCTTGACCCAGGTTCGGTTTTAAGGTTTGCCAACAAACCCCGATACTACTAGGCCTTTCGGCAATGGCCTGCTTACGCAGGTCATGGTCTCACCCGAAGTAGTATGGGAGGGTACTGGAACCAGGTTTCCGCACCCTGAGAGAGAGAGAGAGAGAGAGAGAGAGAGAGAGAGAATTTAAAGGGAGTCCCTGTAAATCTAACAGTCTTGCACAAGAGGAGCCAAACCCAAAACCCTTTTACAGTATATCAGTCATGCACAGATCATAATTAGAAAGTAACTTAAGCAAAGTGTCTGAATCAGAGCTACGCATTCATCATATCGCATCCATGTGTGTGTCAGTTTATTAATCAGTATTCAATAAGCAACGCAATCTTAGCACATAAACATAGCCAATAATCAGAACATAGGACTACTACAATATCATCAACAGCTTTCTCATTCATTCATATCCAGATCTGACTTACAAACTCTATGACCAGCCCGCGCACACAGCCAGCAGGGTCCGCACACAGCAGGACTTCAGGGTCTCCGCGCACACAGCCAGTAGGAGCCCTTACCCAAACGATTGACACAAAAGATCACAAGTTCGTATCCAAGCTTAACTTATCTCTTTCCCTTCTACCTCCAGACTCAATTTACATATCTATTTATAGCATCTTAGCCTACGATACTTCTATGGTCCGCAAACCATGCTCCTGGTCTACCCTTTGACCCATTACAACACATCGGGGCTTCGACCCGCCCCAAAGCCCCTGCACTAGACCAAATATTACTAAAATATTACAAAACTGGACCAAAAATGCGGTTAGGGGACCTCGTTCCAACAATCCCCCAACACAATCTTGTGACTCATCCTGAGTCACAGCGTCGGCGAGGTCTTCATCGTTTCCTTGAGCTACTCAATAGTAGCGGTCAACGGGGGCAGAATACGGATGCCTTGCACGGCTGCGGTCAATGCAATTTCAACCAGCTTCTGTGAAGTTGGGCCTTCAGTTGCAGCGGTGACACTGTCCAAGGTCTGGTTCAACTATCACACAACCCCTTCTAACTCCTGCGAAAGCTTGAGAGTTTCCTCAGCCTAAGGCGTCAGATGGTCGCTGAGCACCTGTTTCTTGCGCCGAAGCCCCACAATTTCACTTCTGAGTGTGTGGCTGGTCCGAAGGCGCGCTAGTCGCTGGGCTGGAACAAGGGTGGTCATAGTGACTTCCATCTGCTCACAATCCTGTTCCTTTTGGTGCAACTCCTGATCGATTTGGCGAAGGAGACGGTCATGTTGCACTCGGGACCATAATTCCATGGCAGCCTCAAACAGAGTGATTCCCTGATTGATTTGCGGAGTAATAATGTTTGTTGCTTCCGTGACCAGCGCAGCTCGCTGGGCACGTACTTCCGAGGAGGCCTCAGGTTGTAGCTTGGCCTGCAATGATGCTATCTAAAGTTCAAAATCAACCTTAACAACTTGTACCTTAGTCTGAGATGCCTTCAAGGCAACAACCAAGCCCTCAACCTTGGCCTCTGGCACAGCGGAGGCAGGAATTACTTCCGGCATGTCTTCACAGAGTTGGTCTATCAACTGTTCTAACGCAGCCTATTGCATTATGGCGGCAATGTGTGCCACCTGGGCCTGGGCAGCTTCAGCAGCTTGAATCACAATAGTTTGTTCGGCCTCGCTAAGGTGTTGCTGCGCTTGGAGCTCTTTGTGCTGAAGTTCATTGGTGACGGAGATAAATAAGTCGTGTAGCTACGCACCCATCAAGCGTCCAACATCGAGATCGACTGAAGAGCATGCCCAGACTTGGGTGCATAATTCTGCAGGTTCCATTACAAACACGGCACCAAGGAGGGGGCAGATCTGGCCGTTCATGACGGTGGTCAGGGTTGTAACCGTCGCTAGCTGGCCCGCTTGAGTCGGCATCGCTTGATCCACGCTCCCTTGACTCTGCCTCGCTTGATCCATGCTCACTTGAAGGGTGTCTGCTTTTATCCAGAGAGCCTGTAGCTCTGATTGGAAAACTTCTACCGCAGCCTTGTGTTGTTCTTCCAAAGCAGCCCATCGATCCTTGGACGCAATGGTGACGGCATCGGCAATCTGCTCAAGGTCATCCTCTGTCAATGTAACCTCTGTGTCGGCGCCAGGCTTAATAGCCTTACGCTTCTTCCTAGACCCCTAAGGCGGTTCGTTGGTGCGTTTGAGACCATGCGGGGACGACGTGTCTGCATCATCGAGCCCGTTAAGGTTCTGATCCGGCAGGGACTCTGGTTCTGTCTGCATGGTAGTACTTGCGGGGATGGTGGGGGTCGTGCGCTGCGTTGAAGCAGGAATCGCCGAATCCGTCGTTGTGGCGAGCTGAGTTGTATCTTTAGATGCTGTGTTGTGGCTGAATATGCCCGCTGTGCCTGGGTTGGTCATCTGGGATGTGATCTTCCACTCAGGTGGCCAAGTGGCAATTACCTGATCAATCTCTGCTTCGGTGGTCATATACGAAAGGTTATACCAGGCGGGATCTTTGTGGGCCCGAATCTGCACATTATGCATGGTTACTTGAAATGCCGCGATATGCTTATATTTGTTGTAGACCGTCAGGAACAAGCGCGGCTGGGAATGAATTGTCGCGGCCACAGTTCGATCATAGAGTACCCAAAAGGTCTTATTCTCCTCGACCCGCTTGGGATCCTTTATATCTCAGAGGTTAGCAAACTGCGCCCCTTCACACATGCCTAGCTCGAGAGGGGGGAATACTGCTTCTTCAGGTGTCTCCCACGCAACTAAGGCAATTAGCAGTATCAACCTCACGCCCATTGTCGAGAATTTTGTCAACAAGGTACTGCGACCAGTTGAAACAGACTCCCTTTTCGCATCTGCCAGCAAGTTAAATTACGTGGGCGAGGGTAGCCATCGCCTGGCATTTGTGCATCAATTTGCATGCAAGTAGCAAGGTACCCATGAGTGTCTCTCGGTCGTTGATTGTATCGATCTGAAATCCTTGTTTGTTGCGTGTGACATGGTACCTTTATCAAACATCTTCAGCAATTTGGTGCTCAAACTTCTTGCCAGTGCCTTCCTTAGGATTTGGCCCCTGTATGGGGAGGCCGATTATTCGGTGAATTAAAGCAGCATCAATCGGTATGCGACCTTGGAGCCATAAGCACCCATCGTGGATGAGCGTCAGCAGCTGGCGAACAACCAGATCGATGATATTGTATCAACCAAAGTGGGGGATGTGCAGTGATTTAAGATCCCCGACCCGACCAATCCTCGTACGCACGCCATTGGCTCAACCTTTAGTACGTTGCCATCCATTACCCGTTCCAGGTATAGCTCCAGAGCTAGCGAAGGAAAGGCATCCAGGTTGCCCAGATCATGATCATCGAATTTTATGAGGGAGAGGTCGCCAAACATCTCTCCTTGCAGGGGCACCTCCTCCGGGACTAGAGGCATCTGAAGGCAGGGACAGACGACATCAACATTCTTGGGGGCGCACGTTGCTGTCTTGCGTGGCTTAACATAAGGCGATAGCTAGGTCAGCGGAGTGGGATGCAGGCCTTCCTCTGTGAGCATCATAGGGCGCTTGGATGAATCAAGCGATCGTCCCTTAAGTGCTTTCTGGGGGGGAATGCATAATCCAGGGAGACGTACGAGGTTTCCCTCTAGCCCACTTCGCCTGTTTTACCTTCCCTTTTCCCTTCCATTTTGCTGGGGTAGAGATGACCACCTCCGTTTCAGGGGTTACTTCAAATACTTCGTCAAATCCAATTTCCCCAGAAGCTGTGACAGGCAGAGACTCATTAAGGTTTGTAGCGGTCATTCTCGCTCGAAAGATGAATTCGACGTTGCTACTGTCAGAAGGAGTAGCTCGCTCAGACATGTGGATGGCAATTATACAGACTAGACGATATTTACCAAGGTGGCCAAGGCACGAGAGTTTCAGACAGCGAACCAACCCCTTGTGACCAACAGTCCTCCTCTTATAGCCCATGAGGGTGGAAAACGGCCCAATTAGCCTTAATTGCACTCCATCATTACAAAAACGGTAAAAAATGCTCGTAAATCACCACATTAATTGCCCATTACCCGTTCTGTTGAACGATAAACTTAGTTTTCCAAACCAATGCCCCGTGTCAACGGCTAGTTTTTTCCACCATGCGCAACCCCTGCACCTGCATCGCCTGTCCTGCACACCCATCGCTCCTGCCTTCATTTTCGTGGCCTGATGCGCGCAGCATCCGTGATACAGCTACTCCGGCCATATAGTCATTTGATCAGCACAAAGGAGTCCCTATAGGGTTTCAGACGACTCCCATTAACGTATCCTGGCAGAAAATCTCTACGCAATGTAGCCAATCTGACCGCACCTCCACTGGTAATTTCCTTCACTATATACAGACCCAGCCAGTGCTAATGGAACTTCCTCGGGTGTCGAGCAAACTAGCTATCGTAAAGTAGTACCAATTCATCCTCCTTAAAGACCTTCTACCGAATGTGTCGATCATGCCATGCTTTTTCACGAGCCTTCTAAACCTGCTGGTGGAACTAAGCAATGAACCGATCTTCTTCCAGGGCCACCAGCTGCACCAAGCGTTCCTCCATGATGTCTGGGTCTACCATATTTGTGAAAGTCGAGATGCGCAGGCTTGAAACGATGTATTCCATAGGCATGATGGCCTCCTTCCCATAGACCATTCTGAAGGGTGTTTTTCCCGTGAGTTTCTTACATGTAATCCTATAGGCCCAAAGTACAAAGGGGATGCATACGTCCCAGTTGCTTCGGTCCACGTTGCAGACCTTAGTGAGCACACGTTCCAAAATTTTATTGAAGGCTTCTATGGTCCCCTTCGCCTGCGGATGTTACGAGGTACTCTTTGCATGGTGAATCTGGAATTCCTCAGTCAAAGCCATAATAGTTTCATTGACAAAATGTGTACCTTTGTCACTCATCAGGATCTTCAGACACCTAAACCTGGTCAGAATATATTCAAAAATGAAGTGTGCAGCAGTATCCGCAGTACAATCCTTGACAGCTTTTGCTTCTGCTCATCTGGTGACATAATCTGTGGCAGTGATAATATACCGGGCACCAGTCTTCTTTCCCGGGGGATTGATGGGTCCGACAAAATCTATGGCCCATTTGTCAAACACTTGCATGGCCATTTGCGGTTGCAGAGGTATCTCATCTCGTCGTGAGGGCTTCCCGGTTCATTAGCATGTGTCGCAGGCCCGGCAGTATCCATGTGCATCATTGTGCAATGTGGGCCACCATAGCCCAGCCCTTAATACTTTATGTGCAGTAGCTTTACCTGCATAATGTCCTCCCGCAATTCCTCCGTGGGCTTAGGCCAAAATATCTTGTCTCTCATGTTCGAGTACGTACCTTCGCAGCACCTCATCCGCTCCCAACTTGTAAAGTTGTCCCGCAATTATAGTAAAATCGGCTGCGCGAGCGACCAGTTCTTTTTTCTGCGGTACTGAATAGCCATCGAGCGCCTTGCTTGTGGTCAAGAAGTGGATAATATCGGCAAAGTGCTCATCAACCACCTTGATAGCAAACACTTGCACGTCAGGTAATCCTTCTTCTAGGTTAGTTGGCTCTTCCCCATTCTCGATCCTGGACAAGTGATCCGGTCCGGCGTTCAACTTCCCTGGCTTCACAATGATTTCAAAATCATACTCCTGAAACAACAGCAGCCACCAACAGATTTTCCCCCCTAGCACACGCTTATTAACCAGGTATTTTTAAAGCTGAATGATCTGTGAACATTTTGAAGTGTCCACCTAATAAATAGTGCATGTATTTTTGTAGGGCACACACCATTACAAACCCCTCACGTTCCGTGGTAGAATAGTTACGCTCTGCACTCGAAAGCTTCCTGCTAGCGAAAGCCACCGGGTGATCAATGTCCCCTTCTCCTGGTTGTGCCAAGACAACTCCTAATGCGATTCCTGACGCATCCACATGTACGTGAAAGATCTTTGCCCAGTCAGGGAAAATAAGAATAGGTGTAATCACCATCTTTTCTTTTAATAGTTTGAAGCTCTTCTGACATTCATCATCCCAAAAAGACGAGACATCCTTCTTTAGCAATTTCTCCATCAGAGCGGTGATCAAAGCGTACCCCTAAATAAACTTCCTGTAGTAACCGGTGTGGCAGAGGATGGAGCGCAGTTGTTTTTCAGTAGTCGGAACTACCAAATTGATGATAATCGCGATCCTGGCTGGGTCAACCATCAACCCCTGCTGACACACTACGTGTCCTAATAGAATCCCGAATGGGACACAGAATATGCATTTCTTGATGTTTAGCAAAATTTGATGCTTCCTGCAAGCATTCAGCATCATGCGCAAATTCGACACATGGTTCTTTACTAACCCAAAAACTGTCCAATCATCGAAGTAGACTTCTAGGAACTTGTGAATGAATTCCTTGAATACGACTACAACAATGCGTGAAAAGATGGCAAGGGCATTCTTTAGTCCAAATGGCATGACAGTGTACTGGAATAAGCCCCACTCAGTTGCGAAGGTTGTCTTGTTGCGTTCTTCAGGTGCTATGCGGATCTGATGGTACCCCGAGAACCCATCAGTAAATGAGTAAGCTTCCTAACCTCCCACATTATCCAGGATTTCATCGAAGAACGGCGTAGGAAAGGATCATGTATGCAAGCATCATTTAACTTGCGCAGATCTACGCAAATCCTTATCTCTCCTTTAGTCTTCTTTTCCTGGACCACCATAGGACTTACCCAATCTGACTGCTCTATTGGTTCAATAATACCTGCGGCCACCATTTTCTCAATTTCCTCCTTAATTTTTTGTTTGTATTTCGAGTTCAGGCGATAGGGCCGTTGTTTGACCGGTCGCATATCTGGCTTTAATGTAATCCTCATGACTCCCATATCCCCTACGATCCCCTTGAGTTCAGAGAACTTGGTAGGGAATAGATCCTAATATTCAGTTAGCAATTCTGCGATCTTTCCCACTGTGCCATCATCCCAGTAATCCCCAGTCTTGGCCATCTTGGGCTGCTCTTCCATGCCAATATTGAATTCCTTCAGTTTCAAAGGTTTGGTAACATCAACTGCTTGGGTAGGACGTTTGCGTCTGATCCTAAATCAAGGATGACTTGATGCATTTCGTAGTCTCCAATCTGCGCAGTCATGCGCATTTCCCATCCCGTCCTTTTTTTGTTTTTATATAGCTTGTTCACAGTGTTAACCTCTGGATGTAAAGCAACCTTTTCTGTGCAACTATCTATTAATGCTTGGAGATTCTCTACGGCCTTCTGGTTACACAGCAGCTTCATACATGCCTGGAGGAATGGTTTAACTGCTTCGTCTGCTTTTGGATCTACCATACTCTTTGTAGTAGGTGCTTCGTCTTTGGTCATCTCCCTCCTAACTTCTATGAAGGTTTCTTTCTCCTTTTTCAGATCTAAGATTTCCGTTTTTTCCGCAGCTTTCTGGATTAGTGATTCAGTCGCAGCCTTTTCTTCAGCTCCCCCGGTGGCAATGCCGCTGCGCGTGATCACATTGATACATGGTCCATCGTCTCGTGGTTCTGCCTTAACCCTTTGCACATTCTACATAGGCATCTGTTGTTTCTCCTGCATTTTTGCTATTAATACCGAGCAGTCTTCAATGACATGATCGAACTGCCTGCAATATCTGCAGGACTAGCATGCAGGGTTCGAGAAATCTCGTGCAAAATGTCCCACGTCTCCACAGTTGTAACAGATCAGTTGTCCTCGTCCTCGACCTGCACTCCCCCCTCTCCCTCCTCCCCTTCCTCTTGTGGGAGATCCTCCCCATCCAGAAGGAGATAGTGGTGATGAGGGGTCCGCCTGCACCCTGTATAATTTTCCCCTATCTACCATGAGGTCGAGTGTTCGGCAGTTTGTTCGTCAAGACCCACAGACAAGCAGAATCTGCACCACTGTTGTTTCAATTCTGGAACATAAGCACCCAATCGTGGGCAGTGATCTATATCGTCTTCTTGCTACCCGACAGTCAATGCACCATAGCATAGGACTACTAGGGCCAACCATTTCCTTAGGTCGTAGAGGGCTCGGCTCCCTAGCTTGCATATAATCCGATAACAAGTGGCATTGATCCTTAGTATGACCCGACACCCTACAGCATATGCACCAAATATCCAGACTAGCTTCCTTACCGCAATCCTTCTGCAAGTTCTGAATTTCTAAGTGCATTGCCTCTAGCTAGATTTGGATCTGTAGAGCTACGAACTACGTATCATCTCTTGGTGTAGCTTCTAATTTCATGGCAATTTCCAGAGCTTCTTCTTGGGAGTCAATCTTCTGTTGTCCCATGGATCCTCGCAGGTGTGGTAATAACATAGCGATAAACCATTCCTTGTGTTGCTTATCCTCGTAGAAAAATCCCCCATCGTTGATAACCTTCTTTAATCGTTGGTCAGCTTCCTAGACGGACTCTGCAGTCCCTGCTTAAAGTCCTTTAATTCGACTACACATTGAGAGTATGACTTAGGCTTCCAGAATTGTTGCTTTAGGGCTTTCTTAATATCTTGTATTGATGCGTTCGCATGTTGACCAATGTATCCCATAAACCAATCCAGGGCCCTTCCATCGAAAGCTATGGATAGTTGCGCTCGTTTGATAGCATCATTGTTAACGTTCTACGCGGTCCATATAGACTCTGCTACAAACCAAAATCGATCCATATCCTCGTCCCCTACGCCCTTAAAGGTAGGTAGCTTCATGTGCATGGCCATGTCGTCCTCTGGTGGTGGCGGAGGAGGTGTAGGAGAATTCTTACCCTTGTGGGTTTGATGCAAGTGTGGCCGAGGCGCTGGTTCCAATTTGCGCAACCCCTCCTTGATTAAAATCAGGTGATTCCTTTAAGGGACTGTATACTAATCTGTCTCCTTCTTGATTAACCCGGTACTATTTACCGCTTCGTGTCGTGCTCCTACTCTGGTCGGAGTTCATTCACTCAGTGTGGCCACACAAGACACCTTTTTCACTCAATAGCATCTTAATCAACAGCGGCAGAGTTTTTAGGAACTTACCTCTAAATCCCTTGAAGAACCTTCGCTCTGCTTCCAAATATGACACAAATTGATCAACGGCAAATTCTGTCACGAATCCTCCCAAGATATTGTCAACCCAGCGATCTACAGTTCTAGTAATCTTGTTATCATTCCTTTCTAATCGTTGGATCAATTCGGGGGTCCACTGCGTGACCTAATCGTCCTTCCAGCAAGTCTGGAACTCTGCCAATCGTGCCAGCCACTCTTGTAATTCGTGTGCAAAGGATACGAAGAAGATTTCGTGCACTTCAATAAAAATATACCTATTTTTCCACTCTTCCGCGAACAGCTTCTTACTCCTATTCTCTTTTAGGGCAAATTCCTGAATCTATTTTTCGAACCAGTCTTCTAACTCAGGCTTTAATGGCTACCAATGACCTCTTGGCATTACCCAATCTCTCTCTCAAAATGCTCCGTTCCCGGCAACAGAACCATTTGTTGGCTTTAGGGCCTTGACCCAGGTTTGATTTTAAGGTTTGCCAACAAACCTCGATACTACTGGTCCTTTCGGCAATGGCATGCTTACACAGGTCGATGTCTCACCCGAAGTAGTATGGGAGGGTGTTGGAACCAGGTTTCCGCACCATGAGAGAGAGAGAGAGAGATAATTTAAAGGGGGTCCCTGCAAATCTAACAGTCTTGCGCAAGAGGAGCCAAACCCAGAACCCTTTTAGAGTATATCAGTTACGCACAGATCATAATTAGCAGGTAACTTAAACAGAGTGTCCTAATCAGAGCTACGCATTCATCATATCGCATCCACGTGCGTGTCAATTTATTTATCAGTATTCAGTAAGCAACGAAATCTTAGCACATAAACCTAGCCAATAATCAGAACATAGGACTACTACAATATCATCAACAACTCTCTCATTCATTCATATCCAGATCTAACTTACAGACTCTATGACCAGCCCGCGCACACAACCAGCGGGGTCTGCACACAGCAGGACTTCAGGGTCTCCGCGCACCCAACCAGCAGGAACCCTTACCCAGACGATCGACACAAAAAATCACAAGTTCGTATCCAAGCTTAACTTATCTCTTTCCCTTCTACCTCTAGACTCGATTTACCTATCTATTTATAGCATCTTAGCCTACGATACTTCTGTGGTCTGCAAACTGTGGTTTGCGGACTCCTAGTCTAACCTTTGACCCATTACAACACATCGGGGCTTCGACCCGCCCCAAAGCCCCTGCGCTAGACCAAATATTACTAAAATATTACAAAACTGGACCAAAAATGCGGTTCGGGAACCTCGTTCCAACAGAGACAGTCAGGTAGACAATCATTCTATCAAATGCCTAAATCATTAGTTTTAAACATTAAAGGTAATGATTTTTCAAAGAGTCACATGAAATTATAGGTCTAAATTCTACATGTAAGGTAAAGATAGCATAGGAATTTTTAGGAAAAGACATAGTGTATACTTTTCAGATTAAGTCATTTATTTTAAAATCTTTTCGGTTTAATAAATAAATATAAATAAAACATTTACCTCATGACCTTCTTTTAGAAGCTTTGAATATTGACTTGTTTGATATCATCAATCTCTGCCTTGTAAGAATCGATTAATGATTTTCTTACTGAGATTGACTGACCTTTTTTTTTAAGCTTGTATTACAAAATTATGAGCTTTGTTACAAGAATCTGGAACTTCATTATAGGAATTTGGAAAGCTTATTACATGAAATTGGAAAATGTCTTCTTTGTTGATGCTAATTGAAATTTCTTTTGATGATGTTGATGTAATTTTTCCCTTGATGCAATCACTGACAAGAGTGATTATTTATTGAAAATAATCTTGAACGACTAACTAAAAATATTCATGTTAAGAAATTACTGTAATTGCAGGAATTTACAGGAAATTTTGTTCTATATTTTGAAATTACAAATGGCTAGATTATAGGCAACTGGTGAGACAACCTGTGTCTTCCTCCAAATGGCTAACAATTTGGTCTGTAGTTGTTTGCGAATGATGTCACCTTCAACTAGTAACGAAGATAAGATATCTTGCATGTTGACTTTTACCTCCTCTGGGTGATGCTCTTTGATGTTGGCGAAAAAGGATTGGCACATCTGAAGGATCAGATCATCTTGCTCTAAATCAAGCATTACTACGTAGGATCTGATTTTGGCCATGGTGTCTGTTGACCACTAGAGTGGCACCTGATGATAATGTGAAGACTCCATGCCCAAGGATGAACCAAAAGACACTTGTGCCATCAGATATCATCAGATATCATCAGTTCAATAGAGTTTTTAAACTCTACTTTTTCTTCTTATCATTTTCTTCTTCAGTCTTCAGATTTCGCAGCCCTTCAGGGATATTGTATAAATGTCACTAGCATGATGAATAAAGCCATGTAACATGCCTAGGATGTTGGGACTCGATCAGCAAGTGAGTACACCTTGGAGTGTTTTTTTTACTTGGTTAATTATTCCTTCTTTTTAGCAGCGAATAATTTTCTAGGTTTTTTCACTCATTGCATTACCCCAAAGCCGGGGTGACGACTTGAAGGTTGAGCCTCTAACGCATCTTAGTGTCTAGAGTCGATGTATATTACCATGCTAGGTCATCTCTAAAATTTCGCGGAATTTGACTAGGTCTAAGTAGGAATTTTTAATAATTAAAAAATTCCCGCAAAACGAGATTTTTAGTTAATTTCTTTGTAATGATGTAAATAAGTGGCCTTAGGAAATATCTGGGGCGTGTGACTACTCGAAAATCATCCTCAGAGACTCAGAGTTATCTTAGGACCCACTTTGAGGGTCAAAAAACGACTTATGGTCCCTCAAAAACTGATTTTTCTAATGTCAGTGGCAAAAATGAGGAAAAAATTCAAAAAAATGAAAAATTGGAAAATTTTAGAAATTTTCCCAAAGTCAAAATAAGTCAAATTTTGACGTGGAAATTTATGTGGAGAAGCAAAAGGTGATGTGGCAGCAATGGGGCCCACCACATAAGGTACAAGTCAAAGCCAAATGTGCCAAGTCAAAATTCCACGTTGAGCTCATGAGGCAACGTATGGTAAAGGTTCAGCTTTGATTGAAATATGAAGAGATTAAAGTATAAAGTTAGAAGTACGAATTAAGGTGGAATACATTAAATTATTCTTTCAACTTTAAGGGGGGACAAGAAAAGTGACATGGCAAACCTTGTCCCCCACTTTGTGATACGTATATCCCTTTGATTCAAAAGTGCCACATACAGCAGATTTTTGGCATATATTGCTTACGACTTTGGTGTCAAATTAATTGGGGGACAGCACTGCCACATGGAAGACCTTGTCCCCGGCATCCTCCTACATGTGATCCACTACCAGCCAATGGATATCACTTTTTTACCACATGATGGCACTCAGAAATAACATCATACACAGCAAATTGTGAGATCAGATTACAACATATTTGGAAGGCATTGTTTTATTTCAGTTAGTGGGGACATGTGTCAGAGTTTGTCCCCCCACAAAATCAGTCAAGAGATACATGTTTGTTGAGTTCATACGCAGCCACTGTTAGCAGTCTACATGCAGCAAATGAAGCCAACCCATACGCATAGTTAACAACAGTTCAATTCAATTAGTATGCACATTTTTATTAGAGCATCTACGCACAATCTACTTCATGATCCACGCTGCCAGTTACTTACAGCAAGCACGCAAAGAGAATTTGATTAGATTGGAGGTGGCAGATTTGTTGGGAATGCAATGGAGTTTACAATAGTCATCTCCAGCATTAGACAGTTATGGTGCCACTTGTGCAAATTCGTTTTTGCATTGGGATTATCTCCCTTCTCCACTTGTCATTTGATCTTTCATTGGGATTGGCTCCCATAGTTCTATTTAAATGAGCTTTGGGCTCTCATTGCATTCATTGTTTACTAGCTATTGTGCTTGTGGAAGCGCTGCTCCCTTGCACACTTTCAGAAATATTAATAAAGACTTTGGAGTTTCATTCATGAGGTGTTCCTCCTTTTGGAGTGTGATGAATCGTTGATCATTAGTATAATTCCTTTTACTCATGCTTTGATCTAATTTGTTTCCATATGCTCTTGTAGATTTGTTAATGTAGAGCTATCTTACATTGACATTTGATTTAGGAGTATGCTCTAGGTATAGAATGCTCTAGTTGGTTTCAAATAAATCTATAGAGTTTCTTATCTATATGGAACTAATTCTTGATTGAAGTTTTGTAGAGGGAACATCTTGTTGGGATCAAAGAATCAAGTGTTGGGGGGAGTCTTTGGAGAGACCAACCCACTCTTGATACATTCTCAAAGAAGCTCTCATTTGTTCTTTGAACCTTCATAGTCTTATCTTACAAAGTGGTTTTGCAGGGGTTTTGGGACATAACTTGTATACAATCCGAATACTTCTAAATTTGAATATTTTTTAAAACATTATACTTCATTGCTTTCATTTGCTATCTAAGAGTTTGAAGATGACTAAGCAAAGAGGAGAGTTTACTCGAACTCTTTGGCTTAGCCCTTGTAAATTGTTGTGCAATATTTTGTAATTTTATCTGTCTAATATTTGATTGGTTTTGTAGCCCTCTTTCCAAACTTTTTCTTGTAACAGCTTGAGTGGACAACTACAAGAAATTACTAACAGGTTGTTGCAGGACCTTTGAGCTTTGAATTTCAAATGAGGAAGATAACTCTCTCTTCTTTGGTTGTGGGCATAGAAGAGGCTTAGCTTCTCTTCTCCTATTGTAAAGTCTGAATTCTTTTGAGTTTTTAGAAATTCTCATCGAGGAAAAGTCTATGGTCTCAATTTTTATTTGTAAAGACTTTCCTTAGTTTAGGAAAGGCCTCATGGTCATTTCTTTCTTGTAAAATTAATAAAAAATTCTGTTTTGGTTGTGGGAGCGTGGGTTTTACGCATTGGCATCCCTATCTCTCCATTTCAAAGAGGAGAATTTGTAGATGGATTGACTTAGTGGTTTTAGCATTTCCATTTTCTTTCACATCACATATGCATGCTCTAATTGGGAAGTAACACAAATCACATAGTCCTTTAGTTTCCTAATTTGCAATCTCATTTGCCATCACTTACTTATGTTTTGTGATCTATTTCTCATTTGGTTAAGTTTCACAATATACTACAAGTAAAGAAGCATAGCACTTTCAATTTATGGCAACTTGAGTTATTGCTCTAACTATGAAGCATATTTAATTGAATCATCTCCATCTTTTACATAGCACTTGCAAACTCACTTTCATATCATTTGGGCATTTCACTTTTTATACTAGACTTGCATCTCTAAAAATTAACCTCCAACTTAAGTTGGTTGTAAAAACATTAGGGACCCTCCACCCCTATTGACTCCTCACTGTGAGACCCGGATTTCGGGTGAGGGTGAGGTCTGGGGCCAGGAGTTAAATTGAAAATTGTTTTAGAATTCTACTAATAAAATAAACCAAGAGCACCTTCACATCACAAATTTACTCGCAATTTTTCTATTTCATGTACTTGTTATTTTGGTGGTTATTTAGCTCATGAATATTTAATGTCATTATCCTTTGTTACTTGAGCACTTTCTTACAAGTACTTTTTCATTTATTGCAAGTGATGCTTATATGTTAATCTTGGTCTAACACTTCCTTTGTGGGATTATTGTCATTGTATCTTGGATTTCATTTTTGAGCAAGCACTTGTCATTTACTTTAAAGCACTGGTCTATATTTTGAACACATCATTGAATACTGCTCATATACTTATATGCTTGTTTACATCTTGGAATTGAGTCATCTTTGATAAGTAATTTCTTCTAATCAATTCTCTTAGAAAACTCACATCTTTAACTTAGTTTTCTTTAGGGACCACCCCCCATAGCTAACCTAGGAGAAGCTTAAACGGAGAGAGTCGAGAATAGGTGACAGCCCCTTCTCTGAGTTCAACGCCACCAACCACACCCTGTGGGGTTGAAGGCTTTTCCCGCTAACTGTAGGTAGGTGTAGGCGGCAAGCGATAACAGTGTCTAAGATTACGAGCTTTCTATCAAAGTTTGAGCTCTGGTTGTCATGCAGTCCTGAATAGCACTCTACAAACAATTGAAAGACCCTCTTCATGATGTCATCATTATAGGGAGGAAAGGGTGCTACTATCCTCAAGATATCGTTGAAACAAGATGCGATGATAAGCTTTGAATTTTCACCCGGGTATTCCAAGAATCTGGCTTGTACCAATGCAAACATAGTTGGCTCTAGAGCCCAATTTAAACTCCAATCAGATTGATCAACCTTGGAAAGATAGGATTCCAGCTCTTCCAATGTGAGGTCATCTCCTGATCTTCCTGCCTTTAAGTCTGTCCCAAGTACGAAAAGTCGATTCCCCACTTCTTTTTCCTTTTGTAAGTCCCTCAGATGCCTTTGTTGGAGCAAATTATGTACCTTCTTGGAGAAAGGTTTGTTGTTATGTTTGGGTGAATGGTGTTTCACGAAACTAACTTCTGCATTGTTCAATCTTTTCGATTTGTTTAGGAGTTCCTCCAAGGTTTAGCCCAATGATGACAAAATACACTTGTGATAATGAGGCCACTGTTTCTGAATTTGTCGTATTTCTCAGTGAAGTGTTTTAGCAAACAGCTTGTTGACTATAAAATTCCCTTCCCCTCAGATTTCAAGATTTCATCAATTTCTGGGTTTGGGATATAAAATTCTCACTGATAACTTTTGTCAAACAGTTCCTTTGCACACTGTTGTAGGTGTTTTTCTCACAAGTTCAACACACAATGAGTAGTATGCACCCAAAGTAAGGTCTTCAAAACATTTAACTAATATATTTAATTACTCAGAAATTTATCATAATTAAAGCAAACAACAGTTCCCTTACATTCACTATACAAATGGACTGGAATTTAAATAGATCAGAAGAACCTAATTATTTCACTCCAGCAAGATGACCTTCATTTTGTCATCTCTCCTCAAACAGACCAGTCATATATGACTCAACCTTATAGGACCAGTCAGCCTTATCCAGCAGTGCTTTCCCATCATCAATATGACTCAGTCATGAAGGAAATGTACAAACAACTCTTGTGTATAACCAACAAGGAGGGATGCTCTGATTTCCCACTCAAACCAACCTTTAAACTTGATTTTTACCAGCAAGGATGGTCAACTTTCATTCCCAGAACTTTGATTGGCTCCACAACCCCAACAATTGTCGCTCAGCAGAAATGGCGAAGAAATCGTGCCAGTTGTGGTGAGGGAACTCGGCCCAGAAAAAAGTAAGGTGACTTGTCCTCTCGAGGAAAAAAACAAAAAAACAAAAAACTTGTGCCTCAAGCTTCAGAGCTCGTCCTGGTTTCCTCCCTTACGCCCAGCCTTTTTCTAAAGGATTCGAGTAGCAACAATGAGGGAAGCTCGTTCTTCTCCACCTCTGCACATGGCTTCAAATTTTGGCTTGAGTCTACCCTCAAAAGAAATTGATGCTCTCTGGAACTTGAGCTTTACACTGGAAAATATGCAGCAGTTTATCCTATCTCTGTTACATTGGTTCAAGGACCAGCTTAACTTGCACCCACGTCTAGCAATATCCAGCTGAAAAGGGACTCACGATTCTACCTTATACACACAGAAAAAGAGACAAATACTTACACTCAACCCACAATCCAATTCGTCATATTTCTAAGATACGATGGCCAAAACTCATGCTATCTGGGGGTGATGATGTTGCTCACGAACAAGGGGGGAAATTATTCCTTCTGGTATGCAAACTCGGCTCCAAGCATCTCTATAATGCACAGGTCCCTTTCTACACAGCTCGAACTCCACAACAGCAATAACAATGACAGTTCAACCATGGAATATCGTGCCTTTGAACACACGGACTCGACTTTCTTTTGAAGAAGGGATTTGACCCTCTTCCACGTACTCATGGGTCCTTTAATGATTGCATTGTTGACCATCTCCTCCCAAAGACTCGTCCCGGTTGCTCAAATTTGTTCTTGGTTCTCCACTGAGAAATTTTTCAAGTGGCAAAATCGACCCCAACACTTTCATCTCCCACGCACTATTACGACAGCCAAGATTTGCCCTGGTGCAATTAATTCGGTTTTCTAATTAGCAATTGAAAGTCGGACTTAGCTTAATTTCCCTACAAATAAGAAATCACTCTAATTCACAATCTTGTATCTATTTTCGTGCTAATGGGCTTGGTCTCCTCATCGAATCCGCTGTGACTTGCAAATACAGCCTCGGCCTTTGACAAATGGTTTGGTCCAAGCAATAATACTTTGCACCACGTCACAAAAAAAATTCAATTAAATTTGGACTATGCCAACAAATTAACCTTGGTCCCCTTTAAAATAATATTTCAACGATCCTTTAAAATAATGATTCTTTCCTTTATAAAGTGTAAAGTTTAGATCCACAACTCGTGGCTCTCAACGTCCTTTTGGGAATAATGAATATTTTGCGCTCATCAATAATTCCATCAACAAATAATATATGGCCCCTTAATATCTTAAATAGTTTGGGCCGAAGTAATTTGGTCCAAAGAAAAACCTTGTCTCCACAAAAGATAATAATTATAATGACGAAACCTTTGAGTAAATCCTTCTTTGAGGAGTTTCATCCAACACTTCAAGTAAAGTAAGAAGGTCTGGGAAGGTCAGGAGCTTACAACCAGATAGGTAAAGCCCCAAATCAAACTTGCTACTTTATTGGTTGGAAGGATCGCTCTCGCTTGCCTAGATTATTGGGTGGGCAAGTGATTAGCTTTGTGTGTGTGTGTTTGTGCATTCACATATATACAATATGGAAGTTTTATGTGTGGTGAGCACCAATTAACCGAATCAACGATACATGCATGATGTGTTACCAATGAAAGGGTCACGGCTTAGATTACCGGTAACAACTTCAACTATAAATTAGATTACTCCACTTTCCATACTCTTACCTCATCCTTGGAACCTTAATATACATTCCCCTTCGCCTTGGGAACTTCTTAATAACCTCCTTCGGACTAGCCTTTGTAGCCTATGCCTCTTACCTTCATGAAATCTTGATCTTCTGCAATAACCCCTCAGGCTAGCAGGATGCACAACTCTGATACCACTGCAATTTCAGGAATTTTGTGGTATTTTTCTAAGAATTTTCTCTATTAAATTTTATGTCGGCATTTTCGCCAAAAACCCACGAAATTACACCAAAATGCACTAGTGAAACCCAGAAATTATAAAAGCACACAAAATACATTGACAATTTGCAAAAGTAAACCTCGAAACTCAAATAACATCAGAAAATGCAACGCAAGGAATGACTCGACTTCATTTATTATAATATAGCATGCAGAGTACAACTGGAAATATCTGAGACAAAATAGAAAAAATGATAGCTGAGTGGACCTCCAAATATTTCGTTGCCATGTTGATCCTAATCTCTCAAAACTCCACAACGATTACACTCCCCCTCCCACAACATCTGCCACTATAACGTCAACTAAAAGACGAGGAAGCACCAACTGAGGACATGAATGATCCTCAATCCAATATCCTTGAAGCTCTACGAAACTCCTGGATGAAGTCTCCTCAAGGAGAGTTGGGTTTTCATCCAACACTCAACAGCATACCTGAGGGTTTTTGTCCTGGGCTAGAGAAGTTGGGAACTAGGTTCTCCAAACCTCATCAATAGAAAATACCAACAATCCAAGATGTCCTCCAATGGCCTCCCCCTCCTCTTTTATAAATTTGATGGACCCCTCTAGAACCTCTAATTTTATTATTATTTTAATCATTGAGCAAATTTCCCTCTTTTTATTTCAATTAAAATATTCTTTTTAATGTGGGTAAATGGTAAATTTGCCACCATGCCTCCTCGAGTCACTGAAAATCACTTCTCACCATCCTATCCTATAGATCTTCGTGTTTCGGTTCCAACAAGTTATTACACTAAGGTGTTTTGTCAAGTATTCCTCTCGAAATTCCACCTTAAGTGTAATTAATTGAGTTAGGCCCAATAATAACCTTGTTTTTTGAAAGTTGTCGAAATGCAATATGCCAATCTAATAGCATCGGATCCCATAGAAACTCCTCAAAACCTCATAAATGCCCTCCATAAGCTCTTGGGCCCGCTAATGGAGTAAACCTGCTCCTATGACCTAGCTGCCTCCAACCATGGAAGTCCATCCTGACCACACCATAAGGGAAACCAAAAAAAGGAACATGACACATCCATAGAGTACAACCGGTGTAACCAGCAACCCAAAAAAGAGTTTTCTTGGCCTTCCAGTCCCATAATTTTGCTTTCCTGCATCTGTTTCATAGAAGGTAAAAATATCTCCATCCCCCATGAATCCTTTTAGCTCTACATGTCTACCAATTGAGCCTGTTGTGAAAAAAAATTCCTAGATACTTGTATTCTTCCACTATTTCCAAGGGTTTCCCATTAAAAATAAAATTAACATGTTGCTTTTTTCTCTTCAAGGAGAATATCATGATCTTGGTTTTGCTAACGCTTACTTGCATCCCCACCTCTTGGAAAAAGAGCTCTAAGGCCTTCATATGCTCTCTTTGACCATGAGCCGATTTTGCAATTAGGATAAGGTCATCAGCATACAACAAAAGCAACACCACATAACTTGCTAACTCAATACCCTTTCCACTGTCACTGCTTAACCACTATTCTAACTTATCAATATATAGGCCACGCAGCGTGGAGGAAAGAGGGCACCCCTGCTTGACCCCAATGTCAAAACCAAAGAATTCAAAAAAGCCTTCCTTAGTTCTGATTTTAGCACTAACTTTCTCGTAGAGCTTATGAACAGCTGCCCTATATTTTCTTGGAATGCCAATCTCTTCCATCCTTCTCCAAACCTTGTCTCTAGGACAACAAAAGGCCTCCTCACCCTGTATGTCCCATACTTTTTCTATGAAATCCCTATGAGTGATACAATGATCAATAGTAGAATGTCGTGGCCTAAAACCAGCCTGCTCTTTTGCTCTTTTACCTTCCTTTTCTGCCCCCAACTTCTAATTCTACGCTCCACCATGCTTCCAAATAGCTTTCCAAAAAGACGATTAACCATAATAATGTGGTAATTGGCGGGAATATTAATGTCTCCACTTTTGTAAAGAGGGATTTGAGTCATCAAAGGCGGGGCTTCTTCTGGTGCTGCTTGGGTTGACATCAATGACAACCACATTACAGATGGCAGATATAGGCAATTAAACAAATATATCAGCAGAAAATGTAACAGCGAGTTTGAAAGGATTTTTTTATACAAGTTTAAACCAGAGTAAAGGGCCAAATACTCTTAAGCAGGCCCAGTATCTGAAGCTTGTATACCGGTAGTAATGCTGCCGGAAAATATGTAGGCACTTGCTATATTATGAAGTTAATATTTTTGTATAAACTTAAACAAGAGAAGAGGACCAAAGACCATCGAGCAGGCGTCGTATCTCAAAACTTGTATATTAGCGGTAATGCTGCCGGAAAATATGTAGGCGCCTACAATAATTTGGAGCTAATATTTTTTTGGCGAAATCAAGAAGTGGGCCAATGCCCGATTATCGGGCGTAAAATTGCAAAACTGATTATATTTTGTATTGATAAGAATCAGTTTTAACCTACAAGAAAAAACAGTAAAGTTGTGTATGCCTGTGATTGGAGCCAACAAAGAGGAAAAAAAATCATGATAAACACCTGAAGACAGTTGTCAGCTTTCTTAAACAGTTTTAGAGAATGAAAAACGCCAAAAGATTACGAGCAGAGAGGGGGATGATTATTATTCATGAATACCTGAAGAAGAATCTTAGTTCTTGAGATATTACCTCGTCTTTGTCGAATGTGAAAGTTTCACTGAGGTTGGAAAGCGCAGAGTGTGTTTTGCAAAAACACATCAAAGAGCATCTAAACAATCTAATAAATGTATAAATCAATAGAAGCAAACTAAAGATATAAATATTAATGTAGGTTGCAGGCATCATGCTTTTGAAGAAAAAGAGAATGCTCGTTTCATTTTATTTGTTTCAGAATTATATCGTTTTGCGTCATTTAAATATAATCAAGTGAATCTGATTTCTGCTTAGCTATATATTTCACGAAATAGCTTAAGCGCTCTCAAGAATTGAAATTCAAAGGCTGGATAAAGATCCCACGTAATTTTTTTGTTGCCCTGCTTCGTACCGAAAGATGGACGGAAGCTTGTAAGAACATGAACAGATGTCAAAATTCAAGCAATGACGTCTAAGGTACCCTAAAAGCACAGGCTAAAACACACGTCCGACCCTCCCAAGTTCCAATTCTAAGCCTCAAAACAAAGTCAGCGCAGCACTTGTTCAAAATGCCGGTATCTACTTTTTCAAGGCACGGGGCCAAAGTTCGAAACCATAACGCTACAAGTTTTAGGAAATGGCTCGCGATAATTCACTCATAAAATGTAAACCACAAGTAACGTGAATTTCTATTTCATCTCTGCAAAGTAAAGTATACATGAAGTGTCCTACACGTCCATGACTAAAGCACTAAAGATATCTCACGCATTTTCCTAAATATTCAAAATAGCAGATAACAGAAAAAGAGCACTCGCCTGGAGGTCACAGGTTCCAGTCCGACGGAGATCACAAATTTAACAACATTTTCTTTAGTTCCCCTTCGATTTGCTCTTCTGGAGTAGCTCCTCGTTTTTACTTCTTCCTCCGCACTTGATATAACTGTCCTTCATTACAGTACGAAATTCATAAGCTCGACTGCAGTTCGAACCCTGAGAACGACATGCCGAAAAAATTATGGAATGGTCTCTATTTAGAATACTGAACGAGAAAAAACGGTTTGGCGGAGCTGGGAATTTCAGTGTGGGAGTGGAGCAACAGCAGCAGGCAGAATGTGAGTTCATCTGTACGAATATGTATGGCTTCCGAGCCTTGGCTCGGGAATCAAACCTCGGCCTATGGACACTTGCCTCCTCCGGACGGTATTCCACTTTCTTTATATACAAAGAAGTGCATTTAAATAGTATGTAATATGTAGAAAATGTTTTTTAATTCTTTGGTTTTGGCCAAAACTGTCTCGGGGTTGCATGTTCGAGATATTTCTGTCGATGTTGTAGTTCGAGAATTTTCTGCCGTTAGTCGCTTCACGACAACAGTGCATATACCTGGCTACAAAAGTGGTGCTAGGTACTACGTAGCGGCACCAGCGTTTTGGGGTATCATTTTGACCAAATGTAAAAGGCGATGTGTACAGCTATCTTGGCAAAACAATTGCGGTGGGAGCCACATGTCCCTCTCAGGTTTCCTTAATTGGATACAGTCCATTGTTGATTTTCACTGGAAAAGTTGATTTGACTCTGTTATTAACGAGTTATTATAACTCAGATCATTATACGTAGTTCTTTAATTTTGTCTCTAGTCGGTGTGTTGCGTTGATGAAGTATGGGAGGGTTTGAGGGCAGGAGAGCATCTAATGAGTTGGTTAAGGGATAATACTTATTTGAACTATAGTTACAGGATTTAAAAAAATTGTAGTTATACGTTATGTAATTTTCATGAATTAAATGAAAGGTTAATAGTCTTTCTTGCTATGTATATTGTTTTGATAACTAGAAAAAGTGAAGAGAAAGGACCTATGTATATTAGTTTGATAACTAGAAAAAGGGAAGAGAAAGGACCTAAAGGGCATTGATTTATTTCTAAACCTTTTTTAAGTTGGTTTTGATCTTTGCTCCTTCTTTGAAGGGGAGGGCCTTTAGTTTTGAATGTAAAGAGATGAGTGAAATTGAATGTAAAGAGATGAGTGAAATGAGGAGGGGGGACCTAGTTTTGAATGTCAATCTCTTTAAAAGAGTGAAATGAGGAGGGGGGAGGGCCCTTAGTTTTGAATGTCAATCTCCTTAAAAAGAGTGAAATAAGGAGGGGTTTTTAGAAGGATAAGAAAGAACACTATCTCATTATTTAATAAACTTTTATATTCTCATTATTTAATAAACTTCTATATTCATATTTTTATAGAAAGAAAGAAAGAAAGTATTTTAACGTCCACGAGGCTAAAAATATCCTATGGGACAGATTGCTTCTCCATCTGGCTCCTGTAATCAGCCCTTTTCCAGTGGAATTTTACAATAAACGCTCCCAACTTCTCTACAAACTCTTCGTTGAATAGATTATCCCAAGAGCTAGCTGCCAGAATACCTGCATAATTTTCCCTACTGTCTTTGAAGGCCTCGCATTCTAAAATGAAATGTTTTTTCTGTTTCCACTTTTCTGGAAGAGCAAAAAACACATACTCTTTCCTCCCACATTTCTTTTGGCCTTTTCCAGCGCCCTGTTTCACAACGGAGTTGATGAGAATTAGTCCTTAATTGAGCAATAAGAATTTTAGATCTCCAAGAAATATTGGCACCTATGTACGCTTTTTGTTGATGATCATGAGTGGGGTTAAATTCTTCAATGTAGTACTTCTTTCTCCCTAACTCTTTCTCCCAAGTACATTTGTGGAACTTATCTACAACAAAAGTTTTTTTATCTCTTTACTGTTTGTAAGACACATGCTCAAGCAAATACCCCATTTACTAAACCATTTGATATTTTGCCTCATCCAAATCTTCTTTCTTTTGCACAATCTGTCATTAAACACAGCCTTAGGCCATCTACCCTCTTCCATTTGCTCATTTTTTTTCAAATATCTTATGACTCGCACCATAGCAATTGCTTCAATAGGAGCAGCCCCTATTTCACTTAACAAGATAGCATAAGAAACTGCACTTTTAATTTTGAATTTGTTTGTAATCAAACGCTTCTGAATTTTCTCAATTTGTTTCCATTGCATGTTGGTTATGTTGTTGGCCCATAATTCACAATCGTAGAGAATCACCGAAATCACTAGAAGCCCAAAAAGAGTTAGAGTGGTTTTCCAATCCCACAGTTCCGCCTCTCTACACCTGTTTTGAAGAGCATAAAATGCTTTCCAACCCCCCAAAGTTCTTTTCTTTCTACAACCATCCCAATTTAAATTTATGTTGAAGTCAATTCCAAGGTATTTGTAGTCTGCAACTTCTTCCAGAATGTTGCCTTCAAAGTAGAACTTATGCTGGTTATGCTTTCTTTTGTTAGAGAAAAACACTACTTTCGTTTTGCTAATATTGACTTCCATCCCCACCCTTCTACAGAAATTCTCAAGGGAACGTAAGTGCTCGTGCAAACCAAGAGTTGATTTAGCAATCAGTATAAGGTCATCTACGTACAAAAGAAGCCTTATAATGAACTTTCTCAAATGGAAACCGTCACCCCCTTGCGAATTTAGCCACTCTTCAAGCTTGTCAATATATAAACCAAAGAGGGTAAGAGACAAAGGGAAACCTTGCTTGACCCCGATATCTCTTCTAAAACTTTCAGAAATCCCTGCTGAAGTTATAATTTTGACTTTCACTTCTTCGTACAGTCTATGCACAGCTGCTCTCAAATGCCTATGAACCCCGAGCTCCTCCATTCTGCGCCAAAGCTTATCCCTGGGAACCGTGTCAAAGGCTTTTCTGAAATCAACAAAGCAACAAAAAACTTCTTCCTTTTTTTCCCAAACATTTTCAATGATGTGCCTTAAATTTATACAATGACCAACTGTGGAATGTTTAGGTCTAAAACCCGCTTGCCCTTTAGCACATTTATCTCTTTCTTTTTCCCACTTGCTGATTTTCTTTTCTAACATGCTTCCAAATAACTTTGCAGACAAGGGGTTTATCATTATGGTTCTATAATTGGAGGGATTATTGACGTCACCACTCTTGAAAAGAGGTATTGCAATACTAGTTTTCCAATCTGAGGGGAACCCCTGCTGTATGATGTTGTTGAAAAATTTTGTGATGTGAAGTGAAAGAATTTTTAAGCCCCACTTTAGATACTTTGCTTGGAGTTCAACTAAGTCTTTTTCTTTTCCAGCACCCAACTTCTTGATACCTATCTCTACCTCTTGCACCGTGAAGAGTTTTGTGTCTGTGTTGACCAAGGGAGGAGGGCCAACCTTGGTATCCTGCTCATAAAGTTGTGTTGCATAGTCGAACCATTCAGAAGTTGTAATGTTGTTTTCAGTTTGCACCTTTTTCGGTTGGAGCTCCTTTTAGAATAATTTGGGGTTATTTTTCCCAAGGAAGATTAGTTCTATAATCTCATTCTTTTGCACTGAATTATTTAGATTTTGGGAGTTCCTAAGGAAAAAATGAATATTTATATAAATTGGTTGTTGTAAATGCATAGTTGTATATTGTTAGCAAGGTTAAAGGAAATTAGAGTTTGCACAAGGTTAGTAAAATAGGAGACTTCTATGTGTTTGTAATGACAACCCAGTATAGGGTAGATATGTAGGTGTAATGTAAGAAAATTTGTAAACATTTTTACATGTCGACTTAATATGTTCAATTTATCACCTGATTCAATGAGTGCTAAGTGGAATCATGAGAAATTAGTCAGTTACGACTACCTCTCATGGAAATGGTCATAGATGAATGACTTACTTAACGCACTTGAATCCCAAAAATGATATCTAGTAATAAAAATAATAAAATTCAATTTGTTATATTGTAATTTTGTTTACAAATAACTTATTAGATAAAATGAAATAATAATAAACATATCACATTAAAAATATATAACATATAAGTAGTAGTTATAAGTTAAGACTCATTTTACCTTATAAATTAAAATAATGATTCTCTAACCATATTTAAATTTAATAAATAATTAATAAGCACATAAAAACTTTAATACTTATATTAAACTTACTATATAACAATATTTTTAACTATGGATATTCATGCCAACTTTACCATGGATATTATTCGTTGTAATTAGGCTTTGTTACAATATCATGGGCTAATATCATTGTTCATCAATACCACATGACCAAAAGTCATCTCTCATTTCACAGTCAATTTATTTTATTTGAATTTAATATATAATATTTTTTTAATTAAATCTAAAAGCAAAAAAATTATAATTACTTTTGAGATATTTTTTCCCCGTGGAAAAATTGTAATTTTCATTAATAGTAAGAAAATTACATGCTGTAGATGCCCATGGCATATTCATCAAAATTGTGACTTAGTCACTGACAAAATATGAGTTTAGAAAGTTCCCCTGTTGGGTTGTACATGATAATACAATTATAAATAGTCTGCTGATATAGGACGATAAATAAAAGATAAATATGAACAGTTATATATGTATGAAAAAAATCAAGATAATTGGGCTAGTTGCCCCCCGCCTAATGAAGATCTATATACAGTCTGTGATAATAGCTGAAGTGCTCATGTCCATTGTGTTCTTTGATCAACCATGTCCCCTTAGGCTGGAGTGCGGTCTCCTTGGATAACGATTCGGAAAGATGGTTGCACTCCCTGAAAATATGGCAACAGTTGATAGAATCAAAATGCAATTTTAAATGTCATGAGTCCTCCAAAATGTGATGAAGTGTGTGAATGTGACATGGAGAAGACTTATTGAACCAACTGATAAAATTTTTTGAATCTCCAAATATTTGTAAGTGGTGACATCCATGTTCAATAGAAAAATGTAAAAGGTGTCTCAAAGTGATGAGTTCTACAAAGTTGTTAGTGTCGAGCCCCAGACATATTTTGATCCTGTAATGTAGATGATCATTCATATATAAAATAGCTCCTCAGCCACATCCATGATGTTGGGCAGATACATTAAAGTATGCCCTAATGAAGTCGATATCCTGGATAAGGACCTGAGGAAATAGGAGTGACTACTCCTGGATTCAAATGATGACTCCGCAATAGAGGAGGGGATGGACAGGGTCAGGAGCGTCAGAGGGGTCTCAGATAAGGGGAGGGGGGGAGCGGGGTGGGGTGGGGGGGCAGATAATGTAGGGAATAATTGTATCAACAGAGGATATGTGCAGAGTGGAAATATCAATAGATGATGCCAAAGGAAATGATGATGCAAAGGGAAGAGATAGAGAAATACCCAATGAGTGAAGTGTCGCGGCTGCCTTAGATCGGGTAATGCGCAGAGATGGAGGCCGAGGAGTGCCTGTAGCAGGACCAATAGCCTGCTCTTTCAACCAATGTGCCCGTCCGCGAGGAGGTGGATTCCGAGAAGAAGGTGGAGCGGAGGGGATCGCCTTGGAGTTAGGCTCAGGTGAAATAATAGGTGCATCCCGCTTCTGAAGTAGTGGGCATTCCTTGTAAAGATGTCCCACTACATGACATCTGCGGCATCGAAAAGGTATGCCCTCATAATCCAGTGGCTGCATCCTGGAGAACTGATTCCATCTGAGGACGATTGATTCTTCTAGGCCCTCCCTCCTATCCAAGTGAACCAATATGTGTGTCATAGTCATGACCCCAATAGCAGTGAAATATTTACCATAATCCAAGAAGGTGACTGTTCAATATGCCAGTATTGAGAGAGTACCCAATGAAGGTGCTTCGGGCGCTGGAAGCTAAGAACAAACCAACTGCGAGGAAAAATGATGACAGAGGGAAAAGGCTCAATAAATTGTCCCCATATCTCCATAGTCCATAAACGGATCCTCGCCAAATTGTATTTGCGACCCCTTACATGTCCAACCAATACACGATCTGCGGTGTCCAATACCTTGCCCATTCTGAGGTTGTCTCCAAAAGATAGATCGATGCCCTTATTGTTGGCTTTGATGCACCTGTTCTGCATGAGGCCCCTCGAGTGTGCACCTTGAGAAGGAGGGTCGGGTTCGGGCTTAGTAATGTAAGAAAATTTATAAACATTTTTACATGTCGACTTAATATGTTCAAATTATCACCCGATTCAATGAGTACTAAGTGGAATCGTGAGAAATTAGTCAATTATGACTACCTACCATGGAAATGGTCATAGATGAATGACTTACTTAACGCACTTGAATCCCAAAAATGATATCTAGTAATAAAAATAATAAAATTCAATTTGTTATACTGTAATTTTGTTTACAAATAAATTATTAGATAAAATGAAATAATAATAAACATATCACATTGAAATATATAACATATAAGTAGTAGTTATAAGTTAAGACTCATTTGACCTTATAAATTAAAATAATGATTTTCTAACCATATTTAAATTTAATTAATAATTAATAAGCACATAAAAACTTTAGTACTTATATTAAACTTACCATATAACAATATTTTTAACTATGGATATTCATGCCAACTTTACCATGGATATTATTAGTTGTAATTAGGCTTTGTTACAATATCATGGGCTAATATCATTGTTCATCAATACCACATGCCCAAAATTCATCTCTCATTTCACAGTCAATTTATTTTATTTGAATTTAATATATAATATTTTTTTAATTAAATCTAAAAGCAAAAACTTTATAATTACTTTTGAGATATTTTTTCCCCGTGGAAAAATTGTAATTTTCATTAATAGTAAGAAAATTACATGTTGTAGATGCCCATGGCATATTCATCAAAATTGTGACTTAGTCACTGACAAAATATGAGTTCAGAAAGTTCCCATGTTGGGTTGTACATGATAATACAATTATAAATAGTCTGTTGATATAGGATGATAAATACAAGATAAATATGTACAGTTATATATGTATGCAAAAAATCAAGATAATTGGGCTAGTTTCCCCCCGCCTGATGAAGATCTATATACGGTCTGTGATAATAGCTGAAGTGTTCATGTCCATTGTGTTCTTTGATCAACCATGGCCCCCTAGGCTGGAGCGCGACCTCCTTGGATAACGATTTGGAAAGATGGTTGCACTCCCTAAAAATATGGCAACAGTTGATAGAATCAAAATGTGATTTTAAATGCCATGAGTCCTCCAAAATGTGATGAAGTGTGTGAACGCGACATGCAGAAGACTGATTGAACAAACTGATAAATTTTTTTGAATCTCCATATATTTGTAAGTGGTGACATCCATGTTCAATAGAAAATTGTAAAAGGTGTCTCAAAGTGATGAGTTCTACAAAGTTGTTAGTGTCGAGCCCCAGGCCCATTTTTATCCTGTAATGTAGATGATCATTCATATATAAAACAGCTCCTCCGCCACATCCATGATGTTGAGCAGATCCGTTAAAGTATGCCTTAATGAAGTCGATATCCTGGATAAGGACCTGAGGAAATAGGAGTGACTACTCCTGGATTCAGATGATGACTCCGCAATAGAGGAGGGGATGGATAGGGTCAGGAGGGTCGGAGGGGTCTCAGATAAGGGGAGGGGGGAGGAGCGGGGTGGAGGGGGGGGGCGCAAATAACGGAGGGAATAATCGTATCAACAAAGGATATGTGCAGAGTGGAAATCTCAACAGATGATGCCAAAGGAAATGATGATGCAAAGGGAAGAGATAGAGAAGTACCCGATGAGTGAAGTGTCACAGCTGCCTTAGATCGGGTAATGCGCGGAGATGGAGGCCGAGGAGTGCCTGTAGCAGGACCAGTAGCCTGCTCTTTCAACCAATGTGCCCGTCCGCGAGGAGGTGGCTTCCGAGAAGAAGGCGAAGTAGAGGGGATCGCCTCAGAGTTAGGCTCAGATGAAATAATAGGTGCATCCCACTTCTAAAGTAGTGGGCATTCCTTGTAAAGATCTCCCACTGCATGACATCTGCGGCATCGAAAAGGTATGCCCTCATAATCCAGTGGCTGCGTCCTGGAGAACTGATTCCATCTGAGGACGATCGATTCTTCCAGGCCCTCCCTCGTGTCCAAGTGAACCAATATGTGTGCCATAGTCATGACCCCAGTAGCAGTGAAAGATTCACCATAATCCAAGAAGGTGCCAAGTACGTTCCCTATGTGCACAAAAGTGTCCTCCGACAATAAATGCAGTGGGAGTCCAGGAAGGCGAACCCAAATGGGGCCAACTCCAAAGTGTTCCTATTCCGAATCAAATAACGGACTCCATCGCTTCAGAAGCATCAGGGACTGTTCAATACGCCAGTATTGAGAGAGTACCCAATGAAGGTGCTTCGGGCGCTGGAAGCTACGAACAAACCAGCCACGAGGAAGAATGATGACAGAGGGAAGAGGCTCAATAAATTTTCCCCATATCTCCATAGTCCATAGACGGATCCTCGCCAAATTGTATTTGCAACCCCTTACATGTCCAACCAATACACGATCTGTGGTGTCCAGTACCTCGCCCATTCTAAGGTTGTCTCCAAAAGATAGATTGATGCCCTTATTGTTGGCTTTGATGCACCTGTTTTGCATGAGGCCCCTCGAGTGTGCACCTTGAGAGGGAGGGTCGGGTTCGGGCTTAGTAATGTAAGAAAATTTGTAAACATTTTTACATGTTGACTTAATATGTTCAATTTATCACCCGATTCAATGAGTACTAAGTGGAATCGTGAGAAACTAGTCAGTTACGACTACCTCTCATGGAAATGGTCATAGATGAATGACTTACTTAACGCACTTGAATCCCAAAAATGATATCTAGTAATAAAAATAATAAAATTCAATTTGTTATACTGTAATTTTGTTTACAAATAAATTATTAGATAAAATGAAATAATAATAAACATATCACATCAAAATATATAACATATAAGTAGTAGTTATAAGTTAAGACTCATTTGACCTTATAAATTAAAATAATGATTTTCTAACCATATTTAAATTTAATTAATAATTAATAAGCACATAAAAACTTTAGTACTTATATTAAACTTACCATATAACAATATTTTTAATTATGGATATTCATGCCAACTTTACCATGGATATTATTAGTTGTAATTAGGCTTTGTTACAATATCATGGGCTAATATCATTGTTCATCAATACCACATGCCCAAAAGTCATCTCTCATTTCACAGTCAATTTATTTTATTTGAATTTAATATATAATATTTTTTAATTAAATCTAAAAGCAAAAAAATTATAATTACTTTTGAGATATTTTTTCCCCGTGGAAAAATCATAATTTTCATTAATAGTAAGAAAATTACATGTTGTAGATGCCCATGGCATATTCATAAAAATTGTGACTTAGTCGCTGACAAAATATGAGTTCAGAAAGTTTCCCTGTTGGGTTGTACATGATAATACAATTATAAATAGTCTGCTGATATAGGACGATAAATACAAGATAAATATGTACAGTTATATATGTCTGCAAAAAATCAAGATAATCGGGCTAGTTGGCCCCCGCCTTATGAAGATCTATATACAGTCTGTGATAATAGCTAAAGTGTTCATGTCCATTGTGTTCTTTGATCAACCATGTCCCCCTAGGCTGGAGTGTGGCCTCCTTGGATAACGAGTTGGAAAGATGGTTGCACTCCTTGAAAATATGGAAATAGTTGATAGAATCAAAATGCGATTTTAAATGCCATGAGTCCTCCAAAATGTGACGAAGTGTGTGAACGTGACATGCAGAAGATTGATTGAACCAACTGATAACAATTTTTGAATCTCCAAATATTTGTAAGTGGTGACATCCATGTTCAATAGCAAATTGTAAAAGGTGTCTCAAAGTGATGAGTTCTACAAAGTTGTTGGTGCCGAGCCTTGGGCCCATTTTGATCCTGTAATGTAGATGATCATTCATATATAAAACAGCTCCTCCTCCACATCCATGATATTGGGCAGATCCGTTAAAGTATGCCCTGATAAAGTTTATATCCTGGATAAGGACCTGAGGAAATAGGAGTGACTACTCCTGGATTCAGAGGATGACTCCGCAATAGAGGAGGGGATGGACAAGGTCGAGAGGGTCGAAGGTGTCTCAGATAAGGGGAGGGGGGTGGGGGCAGATAACAGAGGGAATAATCGTATCAATAGAGGATATGTACAGAGTGGAAATCTCAACTGATGATGCCAAAGGAAATGATGATGCAAAGGGAAGAGATAGAGAAATACCCGATGAGTGAAGGGTCGCGACCGCCTTAGATCGGGTAATGCACAGAGATGGAGGCTGAGGAGTGCCTATTGCAGGACCAATAGCCTGCTCTTTCAACCAATGTGACCGTCCGCGAGGAGGTGGCTTCCGAGAAGAAAGCGGAGCAGAGGGGATCGCCTCGGAGTTAGGCTCAGATGAAATAATAGGTGCATCCCACTTCTGAAGTAGTGGGCATTCCTTGTAAAGATGTCCCACTGCATGAAATCTGCGACATCGAAAAGGTATGCCCTCATAATCCAGTGGCTGCGTCCTGGAGAACTACTTCCATCTGAGGACGATTGATTCTTCCAGGCCCTCCCTCGTGTCCAAGTGAACCAATATGCGTGCCATAGTCATGACCCCAGTAGCAGTGAAAGATTTATCATAATCCAAGAAGGTGCCAATTACGTTCCCTATGTGCACGAAAGTGTCCTACGACCAGAAATGCAGTGGGAGTCCAGGAAGGTGAACCTAGATGGGGCCAGCTCATAAGTGTTCCCATTCTGGATCAAATAACGAACTCCATCACTTCAAAAGCACCGAGGCTTGTTCAATATGCCAGTATCGAGAGAGTACCCAATGAAGGTGCTCCGAGCGCTGCAAGATAAGAGCAAACCAGATGCGAGGAAGAATGACGACAGAGGGAAGAGGCTCAATAAATTGTCCCCATATCTACATATTCTATAGACGGATCCTCGCCAAATTGTATTTGTGACCCCTCACATGTCCAACCAATACACGATCCATGGTGTCCAGTACCTCGCCCATTTTGAGGTTGTCTCCAAAAGATAGATCGACGCCCTTATTGTCGGCTTTGATGCACCTGTTCCGCCTGAGGCCCCTTGAGTGTGCACCTTGAGAGGGATGGTCAGGTTCGGGCTCAGTAACTGGATCCTCAGAAGGCCTTACTTCATGCAATGGCAGAGTCGCGGATCTAGTTCCAGCAAAAAACTCGGACGAGGGTGGGCACGAGGCTGACCGCGGCAGATCATGGGGAAAGAAACCCTCCGAAGGGAAGTTTGTGATTCCTGTGGGAAGTGTAACCAGGGGAGCAGGGTTGGAGGTACCTTCACCCAGGGGGGAGGATGCAGATGGTTAAAGACAGGTGGTGATGAAATGGATGGGTGTCGGAGATAGAGGGTGTTGGGGAGCCGAAGAGGTCTTGGAGAAGTGCAAAATGTGCTCAAACAGTGTAGAAGGAGGGGATTTCAAGGGTAGAGGGTATTCCAGACTCAGAGAACCGACAAACAAGAGGTGTGGCCATGTGGAAACCCTAGGTCCACCTGTCGAGGGAGATAGGGAGTTATGTGCCAGCAAAACAATAGATGGAGAAATGTGTGGCGAGGATGTGGTCTAGATCGACACCCCCTCCAAAGGATCCAGCATGTAATCAACAAGATCTTCTTCCATGGCAGCGGTTAGGGTAGAAGGCAACAGAGGTAACGAAGAAATCGCGACAATGTCTAGACAAGGTGTGGTTATGATGCGATGATCGTAGTGCAACGAAATGGTAAGAGGCGCGACTGTAGCAGATACGATAAGATCTGCCCTAACCATATGCAGTCAGAGAATGCCGCCGTATAGACCGCGCGGCTACAGAAACCTTCAAAGCACTCCCCATGGTTCCCTCCATTTCATGACTTACCATTTCATCTCTTAATTTTGAGATATATCTAAACTCTTTATCACATTAAGATATATAAGATATAAATAGTAGCTATAAATTACGATCCATTTTACCATATAAATTAAAATAAAATAAAAAACTGCAACCACATTTAAATTTCATTAATAAGCACATAAAAACTCAATACTTACAATATAAAAAGACTTGTAACCATGGATATCCACCCCAACTTTACCATGGATATTATTAACTTTGTTCCAATATCATGGCTCATCAGCACCACATGCCCAAAAATCATCTCATTTCACAACAAAATATGTTATAAATATATTTTTTAATTTAATTTTATGGCATTTGTGCATGGACCCGATAAAATTATATAAAAAAATAAATAAAAGGAAAAAAAAAAAAAAATTATTAATAATTAATAATTAAACCAGCCTAGATCCATCTTAACTCCATATCTATCAAGCTCTAAAAGGGATCAAATTTCTTGAGGTGCAAACATTTCCTCAAGTTTTCACTCAAAGAGGGGGTTTGCACCTCGAGAAATTTGATCCCTCTCGACGCTTGATAGATCCAGACTTAAGATGGATCTAGGATGATATACAATCAACACATCATTGAGTTAAATTTTAATAGTTTTGAAGAAGTATTGTATATATGGCCAACTACATGTGAATTTTATAGAGTTAAGAAACATTAGTGATATGTTTAGATAAACATTAAATTCAATATGTTCTAAAGTCGACCTCATTGCGTAGAGAGGCGCATTCTACAACCAAGTCTGGAGGAGATGTGTAAGTTTTTCTGTCAAATTTTCACTAATGTTGCAAAATAAAAATCTAAAAAAAATCTAAATAACCATACAAAACATATAATAATGCCAACTTAAACATAAACTTAAATAACTATATATATAAAAAATTGAAAATCTGCTAACACAACAAAATTGGTTCGATATTATTCCGAGACTCTATTGTATTGTGTAATATTCATAATGGAAAATTTCAATGATAAACAAGTAAAACATAGCAAAAACACATACAAAAATTAATAGCACATTTACAACCAAAACTCTCCATGAACTGTGATAATGTGAGCCATTTTATTAATAAATCAGTGAGTACACTATGGTGCTGGAAAGGGTACACTTGGGCTTGCACAAGGCAAGCTAGAAAAGCCCAAATGAAAGATATGAAGCCCTTCTCTGATCAGTTACTGCTCTTTGTTGGACACTACACTAAAACCGCCCAAAAATATGTCGTTGGTTGCAAAGAATTGTTTCTATGGCCTCCTCTGATACTCAGAAAATTCTAGGAAATTAACCCAGGCTCTCCAACAATAACCCACAAAAACCCATGAAGGGATTGGCCAATTGTTGACCTCGGAATTTTGGCCCAATTTTCCCCTAGATCCTCAAGCTACTAGCTGAGTTTGGATCCTTATTTGGCCCCTCAATTCCACCCAAATTTTTTTTCCAATTTAATGTTGGCTTCTCCTTAATAAACCCAGAAAAACCCAGAAAGGGTTCACCCAAAGCTTGACCCCGGAAATTTTCCCTCTTGGGCTTGGCTCTCTAAACTGTTGGGCAATTCGGACCTCATTATTTTTTTTCTAGCTTGTTGTTGGATACGACACGAGGAATTCTCTGGAAAATCCCACGACCGTCCCTCCGAAAATTGTGCAGCGTCTGCATAGGTGGGAATGTCTCTGTGTTGTTGGTTAAGTAACTGTGTTGTAGATGAGGCTCCATGTTGCTAGACTAATCGAATTTGTGGTGAAGCACCTTCCTTCGGCTGGCACTCGAAGTCCACCGAAGCAAAGGTTGGGATCTCTGCTTGAAGACACCCGTGTGTTGAACAACACATGTAGACTTGGTTCACTACTCAAGCGTGCTCTTGTCAAAGACAATTTCGAAATAGATGAATGAATGAGAGAAATGAGACTCATGCTTCCTTTTTATCCAAGGCTGCCCAACATTACCTTGGGCCCCACCTTGTGCATCTAGCCTCTAACACGCACCAATGACTATGTTTCCTTCATGTGGGCCGCAGTTCATCTTCATTGAGCCCCATCCTCCACTGTTGTCACAATACTTTGCCACAGCCTAATGTTTTGAGGTCTATAGTTGCCTAAGTTTATTTGTGGGTCCCCAAATCCACATTTCCTAAGTCAAAATTGTGATATTATTAAAATTGGCCAAAATTAATATTCTGGTTATCAGAATTGCTAAATAGGAATATTACATATTGGAGAAACAATAGAACTCGAACCTTGGAATATCTTCTTAGCCTTAAAATGCATAGCCTCGGATGTCAAGAGTTCAATATTGATGAATCAGTTTCATTAATTGTTGCAACAATTCCAACGATGAACTTGGATTGAATCCAAAATCCTTCATTTGGTATATGTTTCAGAATTATCTCCGGAGGGATGCATAATCTCTCGAAAACAAATTGAATCCACTGAATATCAGATTGATTATCCTTGCAGCCTTAGGCCTTCTCACCTAGCTTTAGAAATACCATGACCATTGTCGAAGCCCGACCCAAATTGATATATAATCTTGGAATTTCATCTCTAGGAATAGTAACTTCAATATTAAAGAAATAGTAAACTTTGAAGAACAAGTTGTGGATGCATTTTAAGGTATCTAAAAGCATATATTTTGGTCTTTCTTTCTGTCATAAATATTGATGTTTGTGTAATAGATGTTGGAAAGGCATACGAGGAAAGACACAAAGTAACACAAATAATTCACACACAAATCAACATGATCTATGGCTCTTCAATTGATCACACAAACTTAATTTGACTTACAATGAACTTGGTGAAGGGTATTTAAAATTTTTCGACTAACGACTCCCCCAAAATAACTTAACATGCACATACACTCTAAATTTGGACTTCTCCAAATATAGACTAAACTCAACTCGACTCACACTTAACTCAATTAACTCACACTCTAAATCTGGACTACACTTAACTTATCTCTTCATGCATCACTCAAATTGGATCTTGTTAGTTCTTCATGCAAGAGTAATTACTATTTCCAACACTCCCCCTTAATTATGACTGTATGACTCAACATAACTCAAACATGACTCAATTATGCATGTTAGGCTTACTAGTTCAGCACATGAGCTCGTTCACTATGTTATTCTAGAATCTTCTCTTTAACTATCCACTCCTACATTCTGAGAAAATAAATGCATTCGTACCAATGGGGATTGAGATTTGGCTCTCGTGAATTGTAATATGGAAAAAGGAAATTGCAAAAGAAAACAAGGAACTGAACTGAGCAATTAGACTAGGTAACATTAACATAATTAACAAATCTCAGTAACTAAATACTAGTAAACAAAAAACGAATGTGCAAATATTTAAGGACACTTGTAGTATGTGAAAGAATGTATGCTAATTGTGTGTTTATCAATTGTCTTCCAGATCCATGACCTCTTGAACGAATCTATTCAATGTAGCTTTAATGAAATATTTCATTGGAGAGATTGTAATCCCTACCTTAACATGTTGATTGAATATCTGCTTCATGGTCTCCATGGCCTCTTTTTGTAATTGAGCAACTAAGACATATTTATCTTCATTAATACTAACAAATGCAATTAGCCATTTGCTAATATTTTCTATAATAAAATTAGTTATATCATCTAACTATCCTGCCATTGACTCTTTTATCTCTTCCAATCAGATGTTAGTGTATCTTTTATGATCAATACAGAATTGCATATGATGCATGAACCGATTATATCTTGAAAAATTATATTGTTTATGCTAAGATTTCACTTGATAATATTTTCTAGTGTGTTGATTGAACTCCAATTAGCATTTGGTAGTTCAAGCCTTTGACTAAAAGTAAGCCATTGTTAACAAAGTGCTTGTCTTCGTTAGCATTAATTTTAACCAAATCAGGAAATGAGTTGACTTCCTGTGCTAAATGTAGCAGATCATAAAATTCTTGTCATGCATGTTCAATGATTTCTAGTCTTTGGCACATATTAGTGGTAATTTGAGATTTTACTACATTAAGATGTTTCAAATCTTTATTAGATCCATGGAATTTGCTAGCAGTGGAAATTGAAGATGGTAGAGTACATATTGTGAGTGGATTCATCAACAAAGGACCTGAATTTAGAGCATTTTCTAGCTCTTTTATTCTTTCTTTGAGTATCAGCCTCTCTGCTTCCTATTGCTCAATAGACATTGAAAGTGTGTAACCAGTAGCTTGACGGAATCTCATCGCTTTGCTACTTGCAATTCTAGACACATCAACATTCGTTTCTACTTTATCAATAACTTTTTTACTATGCACATTTCATTTTCAATTTTCATTTTTTTATTGTCCTTGGTATTGTTTGCATCTTGAAAAGTGACGGGGCGTTCATCAAAAGTAAAAGCTTCTTTGACAAGTTCCTGCATTATTTTTTGATTTTCATATAAACATGTACTGACCTAATTAGGTAGCATAACGCTTTCAATTTCCAAGTTCATAGCTTGTTCAATGCTTCTTGTTTTCACAGGAATTTTTGATTTACCTGATTCAACGATGTGCATTTTTTTTTGGAATGAATGTCCGACAACGTTGTTTGCCATATTTTCCAGCTGATAGTTGACCGTGAATCAAATTTTCACTTTTAGTATATTTTCTCTTTCTTTGACCTAAAGATGAAGTTATATCAGTTTTGGATGTGCAAGCTAAATATTGTTGTAGAGGTTTTCCGCCTCTTTGCTTTTACTTTGTTTCAATGTTGATGCTCACTTCTGTAATTTCTCTAGTACTCATTGTTGGTTCTTGATTTTTTCTTGGAACATTGTGACTCTCTTCGGTTTCCTCTACAACTCTCGTAAACAAGCTCTCATATTTAACAACACCTAGATGTGCAGAAATAGGTCTTCTAGATAAAAATCCTCATTAGGATTCAACTTATTTTAAATTAAAACAATGTAAAGACTTTGCAAGCTCTGCAACATGGCTTGAATTCTTCACAGTTACTTATTCAACAATAAATGGCAAAGAAATGAATTATTATTATTATTAATCAAATATAACTAGCCAATCACAGTATTTTTTGTAGACCTCGACAACAAAATACTCGTCTAGAACAATTCTTGGAACCAACAGTGGTTTACCTCAAAACCCATAAATTTGAATAATCGTAATATTTTATCTCTCTTCAGATATCCCTTTTCCCCACAGGAAAACTTGGGCTTGGGCAGATATTCGATGGGGCTCTTGTCCAGTTATCATGTAAATGATTTACTTTACAAATATATCTCGGATTAGACAAAACATTGAAGTGTCTTCCTGCTTTTGTAATAGCCCTAGGTTAAAATTTCATGTAATAAAGTTCATAAATGAAAAATAAGACCAAGGTAACAATACACATATTCCAAGTTGAATGTTGGGAAAATCATCCTGGTGGACATCATTTGTTGTTTATTATGGCTAAGGGAAATTGGCAAAGGCAATGGCAAAGGATTTGAAAAGGCAAAAAGGAATTATTGGAATTTTATTTATGAAAACAAAGGAAAATAGGAGAAAAGGGAGATGAAAGGTCACAAGTTACATGTGAGGAGGAAATTGAAGGAAAATAGAGGACAAATGAAGAAATTAGAGGCATCAATAATAAAAAGGCATCATAACATCAATTTGGGGCCTTTTGTCAGTGGAGTTTTGGAATTGACTTAAGAGAGGAGAAGAGAACCAAGAGGAGAAAGCAAGCAGGCAAGCAAAGGAAAGAAAGGACAAGCAAGGAAGGACAAAGAAAGCAAAGGAAAGCAAGGATCAAACAAGGAAAAGGTGGATCAAGAAGCTTTAGTGGGAATAATATCTATAGGTAACATGTTGAATGTGTGAATTCCTAACTGGTTTATGCATGCATGGTATATGCATGTGTGTATTTAGTTCTCTTGTTGTCACAGGCATGGGTTTTTCCAAGTGTTATCACTTGGTATGACAGGCTGGATTGCATGTGGAAGTAAAACCATTGGGAAATGGAGTCATGAGCTCATAAACACAATGAAAGACTCTTAGTGACTGGTTATAAAACTTTTGGAAGCAGAGGCAGTAGAGCTAATTCTTGCTCAAATTTATTTGGTCATTGTAGCGAATGATAAAACAAAAGAAAAGCATATAGTGGACTATTACATAGCACCAAATTGGTGAATTATATAACTTAAGAACGCAACAATTTAAACTAGTACTGAGCATCAAAGAGGATGAATTTTATATAGTTCCTTTTAGAATAACGACAACAAATAACTTGCATTGAGCATCTGAAAGATGAATTCAATGAAAGTTTCTAGGATAAAGACACATAAGTATTTGCTTAAATGAAATATAGAGCATTAAGCAATGACTTATGTATATTCAATCCATAAAATATTTAGAGAGTCACAAAAATCATAAGATAACAAAGAACATACACTCATAGACGAAAAACATATAATGAACAAAACAACATTATCTCGCTGAATCTCTGGAAAGAGCATACATACTTCTACACTGAAAAGGAGTCTTTATTGATATCTGGAAAGTACAATACTCCAATTTGTTTCTGAAATTTCCCCCACCCCCCACTTTTCATAAAAATACATTCATTTCTACATATGAGCTTCAAGAGCCAAAGTCTTAATTCAAATTAACTAGTACATCATAGTCTGCCACATGTGCTCAAAGCTTTTGACACGAATATCACTTAATAAAACTCCACATATATACATTCTAGAATAATTGAGCTATAGGAAGCATGTCTTGGACATCTCGATGAGTTGAGCAAAAGTTATCTTGAATTAGGAGTCTTCGAAATCTTTGACTGTTGAACTTGTTACCTGGATATGCCACTTGGAATGCCAGTTGGAGTCTTCTAGAGAATTACTCTTCTCAAACTAATATTAGCTTCAGAAATATTTCTTCGTACATTAAGCTTCCATTTCATACCCTGGTTGCCAGCTCTGTACTTTGACCATTTGACCCAGCGCCTTTGCCTTGAATTGCTGGGCTAGATTTGGATAATTGTTAGTCTCTTCCTTCATATACTTTTCTTGTACAAATGTAGTTTTGTAATGATCCCAATCCAATCCTGATCTAGATATTGCTGTAAATATGACAAGTTATGCACATCTTAATAGAATTTTAAATTGAAAAATGAGCCTTCCCTAACTTTCAATAAGATCCATCTTGGAAAATAAATTAATGTATGGAAATTCTAGATGCAATTTTCATGCTGAAGCTCTTTCATATTGGTGGAACCCCATGGTGCAAGATGTTTCTGAGCATATCGAATTGCAACCAGGCTATGGTCAACTCGAACAAGCACAATAAACTCTTGCAGCCTAAGCTGGAACTCTAACTTGCTCTTAACCTTATTCATCTTAGTTTTATTTTCAACACACCAAGCCAGTGCAGGAGCACAATCCCTATTTTTCAAGCATTCTACAACCTTATTTGCATCCATAAACACATTAATATCAACAAGATATTGTATGGCACTATTCTCGTCAAGTTTCATAGCAGTGTCATAATAGGATAAGTGTAGCATATAGTCAACAAGAATCCTCTTCACTCATACGTTGTTCCATTCTTTTTTATTTTCTACTCGAAGCACACTCAAATCGTCCAGCCTGGCACAACACCTTTGAACTTGCAACTGCTCGCTCTTGTTGCTCTCATCTAGATTTCTACACCCTGAATAATGTTGAAGGTGACTATGTGAATTTTCAATTCCTTGTCCATCGCCTCCAAGATCACCTAATTGCCAATCAACTGAGCAAATTTTGAATACGAGCATGCATCATTCAAGGCCTTGTAAGCTAGGGTTAAATCCTCAAAAGATTTATAGAATTCATCATTGGACTGAAATTGGGGCTTCTGCTCAATACCCTTAGAGAGACGTATGGCTAGAGCATCGGCAAAATGAGACACTATTCTCTATGTGAGATCCCTATGATGCGATGTGATGCTCTGCAAATAGGCAACACATTTCCCTGCCCTTTCTAATTCCATGTCGAAAATATTTGCATAATCCAACAATGAATGCCATAAATCGGATCATTTCCCTTGCATATACCGATGCAGGGCATCGATATCGGGCTCAGGGGGATCCTCTTCTCTTCCACCTACAAAATCACACAAAGATCCAGAGTTAGCCACCTGAAATTTTGAGTTTTTACATAGAATTTTATAAGTATTTTTGAGAGAGCCCTCTTAGACTGGAAATGCTAACTTCCAGTTAAAAGTTGGTTTGAAATAGTTACTCTTGGTTGGAGGTTAACAAACAGCCTATCTACCCAAGTGATAACATCGGGCGTGACAATGATTTCATCCTTGACTTTCCATTTCCAAATAACCATGGTGTGATGGGATTCATTCTTGTTGAGATTTGGATTACTGAAAGATTTTGGATCCAAGTGAGGTGGTGTCAGGAAAATCCCAAGGGTTGGGGGTGGAGATGATTTTCTCCGGGAAGCCCTCAACAAGTGGGTGGAGACAGGAAATTCCTCAAGGGATGGTGAAGGAATTATGAGGCACCCAAGCTCAATTTTTTCTTGTGATCTTAGGACCGATTTAGTTGAGATCACAGTAGTGTGAGGGTGGAGGTGGTTTCACCCATGGATTACCTAGGTTTTTTATGTATTGGTTTATCCCATGAGATCCCACATTCATGCTTGGAATATTGCACGAGGGTGATTGGCCGAAAGAAATATTTGGTTCATCCCAATCTATGGTCGGGTGGTATGTATGTTGTCCAGGTAAATCCCCTCTGCGGATAGAGGTGATCCCTCTAGCCCTAGGGTGGGTCTAGAAACTACGGAAACATACTAACATCTACCTTCCTAGATTGTAAATGAAATTCAGAGCAAGGAAGATGACCTACCCTATTATGATGCTATGTTGTCATCTTCTGTTGAAGCTTCTTGATCTGTCGCTCTTCTCAAGCTCGATACACGCTGCTGCCAACGTCCGATTACCTATTCAGACAGTCAAGACACCACGACTAGTGTAAAACCATGACAAACATAAAACACTTACAATCTATCTAACTGATCAAGGAATGATAGAAATCTCATTATAAATGTAAACAAGAGTGGAAGATAAACATCAGTTGCATTTTATTATGATAAAGACAAGGGGAGTTTACAACCAAGCCTTGATGTTGAGGCTCTCCTTCGACAGGTCCATATCCAAGCACGTTTGCAACACCCTCACACACAAAGGTCCAATATCTCACTATGTTCCAAACACACAAAAATAATCACACTCTACACTATTCTCCCGAAGCTATAATTTCTTCTCCTTCCTATCATCATTAACTAAGGTTGTAGAGCTGAAAGAGGTCTCCTTATATAACAATGGAGGAGGACGTTATGGGCCCTCAAATGATGGGAAAAGAGCTTATCCTTTGGAGTAGTTCCTATTAATTGGGAACAAGAAGCCCAAAGGGGAATTCCTCGGCCATTTCCTCAAAACAAACTTCTAGCTCGCCGCCTCGCGAAGCTTCTAGTCAGGGAAGCTTCCTTTCTATTTAAAAAACTTTCCAAAACAGGATTGACGTGGGTCCAACATTAAGACAGAGCGCCAATCAGCGTGGGTATCAGTGCAAATTTGGCTATCGGCACGGGTCAGATACTGAGTGAAAGCGTCGACCTTGAAAACCATGTTTTTACAAGGAACTTTCAGAAAAGTTGTAAAGGGATATGAATTGGCAGACAAAATGTGGTTCAAGGGTATGTATTCCATGCTTGGAAAGTACACATGGGTCACTATATGGGTCCTCCAGGATAAGGGAATGGGGAGTACGAGGACGGTGACAAATTGATGTGTAACAGATGCCCCCTAAAGTATGAAGTCCGAACATGAGTGAGGCGTGAAATGCTTTACAAGTACGTGCAAGGAACCAGACGCTGCTGTTGGGAGACCTGCAAATGAAGCATAGATACATATACATAACTAAAATCTCTGATGAAAATACATGAATCCATGGTATAGGCGCAGCTATCCATCAAGAAGAGGATCATGTGAATGGATCCTCGGCATGGACGCAACCATCCAAATGAAGGGATCATATGAAATAGATCCACGAAATGGGCGCAGCCATCCATATAGAGAGGATCAAAATGAGAGAACCGACGGTATGGTCGCAGCCATCTGTCTAAAGAATCATGTATATAATCATGAATGACTCATCACTCCTCGTAACCTGGAATTTTGTGATCGAAGCCCGAGGTCTTGCACTCCAACACTACCCGATCAAAGTACAAAGTCCAACATGTGAATAGACTTGTTGAAGTCGAACATGCTAGAAAATCACTTGATTACCAGTCAATGATGTGAACCATTAACAAGTGCGAGAGAAACCACCCATAATGTCAATGGCTCTCAAGGTACTACTAGTACAATCCATGGAATGTGAATAGTGAGCTGAAGTTAAACACCTGTGGAATCACCCAATCAAAGGCCAATGATGTGAACCTGTCGTCAAATGCGAAGAACTTGCCATTGAGGCATGCAAGCTCTAAGGTACCAAAAAGGAGTTTCTAGATCGACTGCCCAGATAATGAGCTGAAGTCGATAGGAAGCGATCCGTCGAAAGAGGGTCATAATGAATCCCACATCATCGACACGAAACAGAGAAGGTAATATGAGTGTGAATCAAGACTAAAACAGAGGATCAAGGAATGTACAGACTGCAGAAGGATTTTCTCTTGAACATATTGGCGACACAACTCTGGAATTTGGCAGCATTTGACTCAAACAGGATCAGAGGCCATGTTGACAAAATTGGTAATCGAATGAGAGGCAAACGGATTTCCCAAACCCATGGAGGCAAAGTGATAGAGTGAAGATATCCCAACCCGACATGAACTACAGACAAGTGTCATGTTCAAGAGTGACATACTGTCGACACAACTGACAAATAACTTCCATTTCCCCCCACCATTTCTGGCGAGTACCTCTTTATTTGTACACAAACTTGAAGAGGATAGCATATGCTTGTCATATAAGTTTGTCCTTCGGACAAATCCATCCTAGTACATTTTACGAGCCCTAGGAAGGAGGAACTCGGTAATGTCATGGTGACCATTTTCGATGTCATTTAGTTTTAACGAGTCTAACAAAGGAAGAACTTGACATCTTTTCATGTTTAGAGAGTTTGAAAAGAAGCAGAAAAGAAAACTCCAACATGTCCCTTTTCATAAATAGTCCCTCAGATCAGAAAAGGTAGAAAAAAATATTTGAAAGAACCTCTTAGTCGCAATAGGCTAAGGTATTCCTTTTTCGTAAATAATATATCCCAGCCCAAAAAAGGAGTAAACGTATACTGGGTAGATATCGTTTCGCAACCATTTAACGAGTTCAAAACGACAAGAGTCTCGACAATCTTTTCAATTTTGAGAGTCAGAAAAGAGCTGAAAGATGACTTCTCTTGGAGGAACGAGTGGTATTAAGGGTAGCACTTGGTTCCGGTGATGGTGGAACTTCTCTGAACAAGTAAAGGTCAAGAGGCTGGCTAACAAGACCACTTATCGCAACGTTTCCTCAAGAATGGGTGAAACAATTAGGTGAGGGCATATGATCAGCCGAGCAGATGGGGATGATGGTATGAGAAAACCAAGGTTCATCTGGAAAAACAGGCTGATAAAATGGCAATCGGGAGAGGTAAAATAAGAATGGTTTCATTTTTACGCAAGCTCGAAAACATGGGAAACTCTGCTTGGAGGTGGTTTCATTTTTATACAAGCTTGAAACTTTGTAGAAAACTATGCTTAAAACCGGTTTCATTTTTACACAAGCTTGAAACGGAAACAAACTATGCTTGAAAATTGGTTTCATTTTTACACAAGCTTGAAACAAAGATAAACTATGCTTGGGATTGGTTTCATTTTTACACAAGCTTGAAACAAAGATAAACTATGCTTGAAAAACAGGGAAAAATGGGCATGCCCCAGCATGGTGACTCAATTCGAGGTACATGCCCCCCAAGATTCATTCCATATGAAAGGCATATGGAGTGAAGGTTCAAATTACGAGATCAAGAGAAAAACTCGACTGGGATTTTACGAGATCGTATCAAAGACTCGAATTGAATAGGAATGTGTTTCGTTATTTTAATGAGGTTGACACATTAAAAGAATTATCCTCGTGAGCTAATTCATTTTTTAACGAGGTTGACATAGAAGACAAACTATCCTCAAGTCCTAATTCATTTTTTAACGAGGTTGACATAGAAGACGAACTATCCTCGAACGAGCTTGTTTCATTTTTTAAGGAGCTTGACACAAGAAAACGAACTATGCTCTGACGAGTTTGTTTCATTTTTTAAGGAGTTTGACACAAGAAAACGAACTATGCTCCAAAGACCTTGTTTCATTTTTTAAGGAGCTTGACACAAGAAAATGAACTATTCTCTGAAGAGCTTGTTTCATTTTTTAAGGAGCTTGACACAAGAAAACGAACTCTACTCTGACAACCTTGTTTCATTTTTTAAGGAGCTTGACACAAGAAAACGAACTATGCTCCGATGACCTTTCATTATAATGAATAAGAGGTCATGGCTTCCAAGAGGTTCGCATCCGATGGGAGAACAACATCTCGGAAATCAGGATCCAATGCCCCCAGCACACGACGCACAACGACACTATCACTAAATGCGAGCACGGGATAGGTATCCACATAATTAACCTGTGGCAGGAAAGATAAAATCGGCGGATAAAGATCTGACAGAGACGATAGTGGGCCAGCTGCCATATCAGGACCAAAGAATGAAAGTTGATCAATGGTCACGATCCGACCTTTGTGTGGAAAACAAATCACATGAAAGAGGGAGGAGACAAGTGCACCCATGGCATAAGCATAGTCATGCCCCAAGAGTAAAATAAAATCCAAGGGGCCTTGGACCACCATCACGTCTATATAAATGGTTTTCCCTCCCAAAGTAATAGGCAACTTCAGAAGGATCCCTAACGGTTGACTGGTTCTTCTGTTAAATGCCAAAAGACTGTGCGTAACGGGCACAAGTGGTGGAGAAATAAAAGCTTGCAAAGTAGTTGAAGACAGAACACTAACAGACGTGCCTTCATCTATAATTGTGCTAGGTACGACCATATCGAAGACCTGTACCGTGATCTCAAAAGGCACATAAGAAGGAAGGTGGTATCCCGCAAATCGACTCCAATCAAGGGAAGCAACCAAACTACTTGGAGGGGGTACCATAGAAATGAGATGGTCATCCCCTGGTGTTATGGGAGCAAGAGGAGCATCCTCTGGGACCTCCATCATGGGAGCAGGAGGAGTAACTTCTTAAACTATAGGGATGGGAGAATCTTTCTCCAAGTTCGAGGAATCTGAAGAAACAAGAAGAACGTAAGGGGGATGAGATCCACTCTCGACGGAAAAGGCCTGATGAACCATAGGCGGGATCAGATCGACCGATTCCCCAACCAATGGTTAGTCGGGAACAGATTCTTGAATTTGAATTTCTAAGGGAGCGGGATCGACCAAGGATGACTCTCGACCGATCGTTGAATCAACTAGTGGAGGACTCGAAGAAAGCTTCTGGTAACCAAACAGAAGGCAGGGTGCAGAAACAGTAGGGTTGTCCAAAACTCTCGTGGCTTCATCCATGTACAGAAAAAGGTGAATGGGATGATGCCCTTCACACAACTTACAGGGATTCGTGATCTTACCCTATCTCTTGTGAGCCTTATCAGTACTAGTTGAAGATGTGCCACCAATATGACTTCCAGAAGCCAAGGGCAACGATGGACGACCGTCAGACCATACTTCAAGCACCTTGGGAATGCCAGGGCAGTCTTGAAGAAAGTGGTCACCTTTGCACAACATGCAAGGGAATTTGACTTTCCGTGGAAGGTTGGATGGTTTATCAAGGGAACGTTTCTTAGGTGAAATAGCCACAGATTTGGCCTCTCTCTTATCTGACTTCTTCTTTTTCGTCTTCTTCTTATTCTTCTTAACCACCAAGTTACTAGAATCTAGAATTTCACCAGGCGAAGTAGAAGAGGAGGATGAAGAAATAGGCCAAGAAGGGGAGAGGTCCACCTTAGAATCAACATGATGTTGTTCAGGTGGAGGGGATGGTTGTATAGTGGGCGGAACAATCGAGGCCACAGAGGTTGAAAATAACCAAATAGGCAACCCAACAGTTAACCCAGGGAGGGACAATCTTGCCATATAAGGAGCACCAACATTCCCAAAAGTAGGAAAAGGACCAGGATTCCCTTCAGAGGGGATTCCTTAGTTGGTAAACTCCGGGAACATTGCCATCGGAAACAACCCTAAAACAACACACTAAGGAAGATAACTTTAACCAGAAATATTTCGTGGGCAAGTAATATTTTAAGACATTGAAACAAAACTCTGTCGTTTCATATTTTAAGAGTCGATAAACAGGCAAAAGGTGACTCTATCACTTTCAGATTGAACGAGCGTGAAAGGACAAGCGCTCGATGATCTTTTCAAATTAAAAGAGTCAGTAAAGATAAAAAATGACTACTCAAATAATCTAAGCAAGAGGGTGTACCAAGTTTCCGTGAACTGCCATATACACCTTGGTGATCAAATGAAAGAGAAATGACCAAGGACTTGACGTACATGCAGGTAGTCTCCCCGAATGATGTGTTCGGTGTATCACGGTTACAGGGCGGTAGACTCGACTTCCTACAGATAAAGGATTTGAACCTATGAGGGTATCCCTTTATATACGTGATGGTACGGTGAGCACAAGTTTGTACTAGTGCTGTCTAAAGCCAAATGGAAAACGACAACTACTAGGTTTAACAATGTCGAAACACATCACTAGCCTAGACCTCTAAAAATGTGTGTTAGGTTTCAGTGCTTCCTTAGGTTGATTGAATAAATTTTAAAGTTGATCTTGAATTATGTATCAGTTTCAAGGCCCTACCGAATGTCATCTGACAATCTCCTATATGCAGCTATATGAGAAAATAAATCTTTCAATTCGAGGAATGCTATCTAGTTAAGGGAAGAGTCTCAAACAATGATGCAACAAACGATAATATTGCAAACAAAACTTTTGCCTAACTAGATGACTTTTACTATCCAAAAGTAATCTAAAACATTCAACGACGCGAATTATGCAATGTAATCTATGCAAAATTCTATTCTTGAAAACTATGCAATTGTAATCTATGCACAATTTCCTTTTTCTTTTGAAAGAATCATAATGCACTCAATGAAATTTTTAGCTTTCAATCTTTAAACACTATAATCTAAGTTCAATGATGGATCTCAAAAAAGAATTTTCAATGCAATGTGATCTAATGCATTTTAACGAAAAGAAAACTCTGAGACGAAAACTAAATGAACACAAATTTCCTTAATGGAAGGATGAATGCAAAAGGGATGCAAACAAACACTAAGAATGAAATTGTTGTTTTGAAAAATTTGTAACGAAATTCCTCAAGAGGCTACAATACATACAAGTTCAAGCAAAAGAGGACTTCCAAAGTGTGGGCTCAAGTAAGGCATTCATTCCCTTTGACATCAAGCAATCATAGAAAGAAGACTTTTCAGCTGAACAATGAGCAATGTAATCTATGCTCACAAGCAAACAAGCGGACAAACACTTGAGACTTGATCACTCAATCAACCAAAAAGCAAAAGGAAATCAACTAGAGATGGCTCACCAAGAAAGGAGACTGACTCAATTAGCAGGGTGATGTCCCGCGAAGCATGCAACCAAGCAATTGATGCACAGTCCTAGAAAAAACTATGATGTAAGGATGCACGTCCGAACAGGAAAAACAACCAAAAAACAAAACCAACAAGCCAATCAAACCCACTTGAGTGAAGGGGAGAACATGTAAATAATACAGAGAAAAGGACTGGAAGGGAAAGACACACTAGTGAAGGACTTAGGGAAAAACCTTAATTTTTCACACACCCTGAAATTGGGCACGACTTTTGTGGGTGAAACAAGCGCCAACTGGCGCGATTTGCTTACTAACAACTAGTACCAATGGCCAATTGGCGTGACTTGCTAACTGACAACTAGCGCCAATCGACGCAACTGTCAGAAAAATAAAAGCTCCATTGCCTGAAAAAGAAAAAAACAAAGAATTTCTCCCAACCAAGACTAGACTTACCACTTCAAGCAAAAACTAAAAGATCGTAATTGATGAAAAACATAGGAAAAAATAGGGAAATGATCGTTCAACTAAACTCGTCAAATGAATAAGACCTCAAAGGGTGACAAACTCAAAGGAATTCCCCAACAGAGTCGCTAATTTGTTGTCTAGGTAAATCCACTTTGCGGACAAAGGCGATCCCTCTAGCCCTAGGGTGGGTCTAGCAACTACGGGAACATACTAACATCTACCTTCCTAGATTGTAAATGAAATTCGGAGCAAGGAATATGACCTACCCTGTTTTTATGTTATGTTGTCGTCTTCCGTTGAAGCTTCTTGATCTGTCGCTCTTCTCAAGCTCGATACACGCTGCTGCCAACATCCGATTACCTGTTCAGACAGTCAAGACACCACAACAAGCGTAAAACCATGACAAACATAAAACACTTAAAATCTATCTAACTGATTAGGGAATGTTAGAAATCTCATTATAAATGTAAACAAGAGTGGAAGATAAACATCAGTTGCATTTTATTATGATAAAGACAAGGGGAGTTTACAACCAAGCCTTGATGTTGAGGCTCTCCTTCGGTAGGTCCGTATCCAAGCACGTTTTCAACACCCTCACACACAAAGGTCCAAGATCTCATTATGTTCCCAACACACAAAAACAATCACACTCTACACTATTCTCCCGAAGCTATAATTGCTTCTCCTTTCTATCATCACTAACTAAGGTTGTAGAGCTAAAGGAGGTCTCCTTATATAACAATGGAGGAGGAGGTTATGGGCCCTTAAATGATGGGAAAAGAGCTTATCCTTTGGAGTAGTTCCTATTTCTTGGGAACAAGAAGCCCAAAGGGGAATTCCTCGACCATATCCTCAAAACAAACTTCTAGATCACCGCCTCGCGAAGCTTCTAGTCGCGGAAGCTTCCTTTTTATTTAAAAAAATTTCCAAAATAAGATCGGCGTGGGTCCAACATTAAGACAGAGCACCAATCGGCATGGGTCTCAGTGCAAATTTCGCTATCGGCGCGGGTCAGACACTGAGTGAAAGCGTCGACCTTGAAAACCAGGTTTCACAAGGAAGTTTCAGAAAATTTGTAAAGGGAGATGAATTGGCAGACAAAATGTGGTTCAGGGGTATGTATTCCATGCTTGGAAAGTACACAAGGGTCACTGTATGGGTCCTCTAGGATCAAGGAACGGGGAGTACGGGGACGGTGACAAATTGATGTGTAACAACGTGCAAGTCCCTGACTTGGTTGGATTTTTCATATGTTAATAAGAGTTATTTGCCTCTTGTATTTTATGAGTAAATGTACTTTTTATGTGTGGCTTTGATTTTTGTTCTATCATTGTTATTTATTTGGTTATATGTTGATTATAAACATGGTTTTATGACAAATTCAAGTTATGGCTCTTATCATGTTTTGATTGGTAAATGAATGGGTATTGAATGCATGACCTAACATATGTTATTGTAGCTATTATGAGAGGGAATTAGACACTCTTAATGATTCTTAGATAATTTTAAGATCTCTATGTTCAGATATGCATTCATTACCTATAAATTTCATATTCTCCATGTGTTTGACGGAATGATTGTCATGGTTAGTACTTGCTAGGTTAAGTTCTTATCTAAGTTTTGTATTAGTGGATTTTTCCTAGTGTCATTCATTGTTCTAGAGATTTTATCAAGTTCTGGGGAAAGGTCAGGTTACTAGCCCTGAAAAAGTGGCTCATATCTTCGGGTGGCATGCATAGAACTAGGAAAATTAGACTACAGTCATTGGGAGGAAAGGTCATCCATGCGATTGGAGGGTTTCAGTCGAATTTATGCAGTGTCACCTGCTTCTGGGAGTTCTAATCACTAAAAGAGAAAGTTAACTCAGGGTTTGGGCACCTGGAGTGGTCTTGTAATACTCGAGGGAAGTCAGTAAAGTTTTGGTTTTTTTTATTCCACTTCCTTAACTACATCTAGGAGGTTTATACATGTCATAGTAGCCCTTAGCTCATGTTTACCTTAACATCCTGGTGAAAGCGAGTAGATATGGGAGGGGTGGTTATAGTTTCCATAATATAGGATACCATAACTGCATCGGTTCTTCGTTAAAATTGAAGTTAGGTTTATGCATCAAAGTCATGAAAGACACGACTTGAGATGAGGGTTGTTATCAGATATGCCATTATGAATAATCTATTTATTTAGAATAAATTCACTAATTGAAAAGATAATTCATTTGAAATAAGATCAACCCAGTGGAATAGAAATTTGTTATATGAATAATATAGCACATAAAGAATGGATTTTGGGACATTGGTCGTAGTTTCTTGGCCCATCTGTTGTGCACACAACCAACATAAGTCCCTAAATGATTGTCTAAACAAGAAATGTCTAGAATTGAAACATCAAAGTGAACCAAAGAATTTTCCGAAATGAATTCTGGCTTTGGTAGCTTGAATATGCATCTGAATTCCTTTGTATTCAAATGAATATGAGTCTTCCCGGCCATTAGCATAATTGTTCTTGTCTTTGAATCAAATTTTTGTGCGCACAAAGAAACAATTTCTTTGAATTCAAACACTTCTAGGATGCATGCAACCTTTGCTAATCTGCTAGACCAAATATTATCACTATTCTTCTCTTCCATTAATATATTCACATATTGTTGATACATAACCGACCACTAAAATCTCTCATTGATAAGTGCAAGTGAGTTAATTGTATCAATGCAAATAACTTCTTTCATTCCTCTGGTAGCCATTTCCTCTTTGTATTTTTAAAATATTATTTCAATCAATAATGTTTTCAACACCCTTTAAGTATAGATATATCAATACACTAAACAATCACCACTTGTTACTAGTATGCATGTGAAATCTATTTTACAGGACACTCTCATTAAATAGGAATTCAAAATAGCAAAGCCGATGTTTACGAGAAGTAGTGGAAAGAATTCGCATAGTCTAAACAAACCACAAATTTTGTGCAAAAAACAATAGAAATTTGGTATGATTTTTAGAAAACCTAGCATAATTTTTTGGAAAACTAGATTACAACTGGAAAGGTTTAGGATTTTGGGTATCTCAGTGATTTTTTATGGTGTTGAATCCATTTTTGCCAAAAAGAAAAAAAGAAAAAAAATGATTTAAACACTCTGATAATTAAACTTTTGATTTTTATTTTTATTTTTTTTTCTAGTTTCTGACAAGAAATTCATTGTTCAGGCGAAATTGTGGCCTCGGTAGACAATGTCAAAAGGAACCTTGAAATCATAATGCTAGTTTATAAAAATTTTATTTTTATTTATTTATTTATTTTTCGTGTTACCTATTAGTATTCTACATGTGAAATATGTCTAACATAACACTCTCAATAAATAATAATTCAAAACAACAAATCCAACATTTATGGGAAGTAATGGAGATAATTTTAAAACAAATCTTGAAACTCCAAAACCATCTACTCCATGTACTTCACACCTTTCTATCGCTTTAATATCATCGATATACGAACCAAATTAAGTGTGGATTTTTTCTGATAATGACAACTAGCCTACAAGCTTTCAATAATAATTCCAAGTCGAAATGTGTGCAAAGACAACCGAAACAAATCTCTATTATGAAACAAGTTAATGGTTCCACTGGAATCCACTACTATATTGATGTCAGTTTACATGTGGTAGCATTTATCATTCTCGATTATGTGTCAAGTCACTCATTCACTGAAAGAATATTGAAATGTCTTAGTACTAAGTTAATGTCATTATGTCGAGGATGAAAATGCGGAAAGCACACTCCACACAACGAAAGATTTTTTCGTTTGTACATAACACTAGTTTGTAATTTTATGTTTTTTATGTTTGCCACATGACTCTTCCGCATTCATTACAAGAAAGATTATAATTTTTTGGGCTTAGTATTCCTTAGTATATGCTTAACATGAATTTTTAGGCTCTGCATTATGGACGAATCAAATATACAATATTGCTCAAAATTTGCGCCATACAAATTTTTCTGGTCTCAACACATTGTATGAATTCACACCTCTATATTTCAAACAATGTATCAAAAATTCTAAGACAATGTTAATCGACCAGATGTGCGGAATGAAAAGGTGCGGAGAAAATTGAGTGGACTTGCCTTCCATTATGCACAATGACGAAGTGCGAATGCGACAATAACAACAAATGGCCAAAACAATTTTTGAAACAAATAATTTTTAAATTATGATAAAACACAAAATCAACATTTTGTGCACAGTTCCAAGGTGTGAATAACAACATTTTTCCATTAAATATTTATTATTATTATTATGCAATATTAAATTAAGTTTCTTTTTAATAATGTGAAATGGTGTTGTAGAGGAAAATTTATTATGTATACATGAAATTATTAAAACTTTAAGCACAACTTAAAATCCAATTAAAACAAAGATAAGCTTCCTCCGCATAATGAAAACTCCGCACAATGAAAAAGGTTGCTACGATTATGGTTCTCAGTTTGCTAAATGAAAGCTTCTTTGCATGCATTAAAAAATGATTGAATTTGCTTTCATAATAATATTATTAATTGTTTTTAGCAAATGATAAAATTTATTATTAAATCAATTTGATGTCGTCATAAAGTTAAATTAAATTAATTTATATTTAAGATTTTTAGGTTTATAGTTTTTTTTAATGAAGGCTTTCATTATGCTAAGGAAACTTCATCCACACAATATAGGCTTTAATGTGAGCTCTGCACAAGGAAAGCTCTGTAGAATGAAACAAAATTCTACATCTAGCACGAGTTCTTTAAATCCTTATTTGATTTAAGAAAATAAAATATACATGTGTATAACTAAATTACTTACAAAGACTGATTTATCCTTGACTATTGCAAAATGAAATATGGGGTTTTTGCACAACGCTTTGAAAAATAAAAGCCATAGTTTAATGTATTATTATGAGATCTTTCAACTTGGGAAAGAAGCTTACTTTGCACATTGAAAACTTTCATTCTAAGACCATCACAATGAAAGCTCTGCACAATGAAACATTGATTCCTTTAACTTTGGCTTATATGTACATGCATTCATAAATAAATAGAATTGGAACAAAGTAATGAGTCTTTGTGCTTGAGAAGCCTTGAACAATAACCAACATAGTTACAATAACTATAATTGTTTTAAAATTCAAATGTTAATCACTATAGTTATGATTAAAATAAATATTACAAATGGAATAGATATCTGAGAACCAAAAACCTTTCTAAATGTTCATTTTCATTGTAAAGAGAAATGGAATAGAGTAACATGTCATTATGCTTGAGAAGCCTCGAACAATAACAAAAACTGTTATAGTCACAACAATTGTATTCAGATTTAAATGTTAGTCACTATAGTTATGATTAAAATAAACATTACAAATGAATAGATATCTGAGAACCAAAACTCGTGCTAAATGTTCATTTTCATTTTCATCAATTACATGCCATTACATAGAATATAAAAGCTCAAAAGCATAGTCTCATAAGGTTACATTCAATTGATGTTCTTGAAGAACAATACAAAATCTAGAGCCATACAAGTTCATATGCAAAACATTATCTAAGAATTATTGATATCTTTGGAATCTAAGCTTCTGTGATTCATCATACAAATTATAAAATTTATTTCGGTAATAATCACATGCAATAGAACATTGTCGACATGTTTCGAACCTACCAGTGTGGTTCAACATTACCTAGTCCTAATGATGAACCACATTGGTTGGTTCGAAACACGTTGAAAATGTTCCATTGCATGCGATTATTACCAAAAGAAATTTTATATATTATTGATATAATTGGTAAATAGTTTCAGTATTATGAAAGAGTAAACAAAAATCCATTTTAATTATCATGTATTACAAAACATTAGCTAATATATAAAATCTTAAAGCAAAGACTACAAAATACATGTTCAATTAGTGGTTTTTTGCACAATGTCCAAAAATTCAAACCTATACAATATCTCATTCAAAACATTATTTGAGAATTCTTTACATAATTGGTAAATAGACTTATAATTAGAACACGTAATAATTAGATTTGAAATAATATTGACTACAAACTCATGGTCCAAAAAAAAGTCTTTGTTGTGTACAACGTTTATCAAAATCCTAATAATTAAATCACAAAAGTAAATGCATTCGTCCTAATGGGGACTGGGATTGGACCCTCGTAGACTGTAATCTCTAAAGGCACCTACACGGAAAACAAGAAACAACATTTAGGAATTAGATTATTTCATGATAACGTACACAAAAAACTTCAATAACTAAATACTGTAAACAAAAAAAATAATGTTCCAAGATATTAAAACACTTACGATATGGAGAATCATAGCTCAACATGTTATGGTTGTTAGTTGTCTTTCAGAATCACAATTTGCCCATGGAATTCCTTCACTTTAGCTTTAATGAAGCTTTTCATCGGAGCGACAGTAATGTATTGTTTAACACGTTCATTGAATATCTCCGCTTCAATCTCTCTAGATTCTTCTTGCAATTGTGGAGCCAAGGCAAAGTACTCTTTGTTAACATTAACAAAAGAAATTAGCCATTTGCTAAATTCCTCTGCACTAAAATTAGTTATATAATCGAACTTTGTTTCCTGTGATTGTTTTATCTTGTCTAATTCATCCATCAACCCGTGTTTCCAAATTAATCCAGACTCATATGTAATACATGGACCATTTAAATCCCAAAAATTCGCTACCACCTTGAGATACGCACTAGATCTTTTATTTTCTATACTTCCACATTTAGAAATAAAGTCCTTTAATGTTCTGATTTTCTCGGACCATGCAATTTTGATCTTCTTCATCCAATCAACATTTGGGAGTCCTGTTTCTATTTCTCTAGATGGCACATTGAATCAATCTTGCGACTAAAATTTAGTAATTCATTGTCTATGAATTCCCTATCTCCCTTGATCTCACTTTTGACCCACTCGACAAAGGACTTAGTTCTCCACATTAAATTTCACAAATCAGAAGTTCCTTGCCATGTAGATTCAATAAATCACAATCTTTCAGACATACTAATAATAATATATGATTTCACTGCATTAATAATATTGACAGGTTTATCAAATCTATGGGATATTTCGAGAGTAGAATTTTCCAATGGTGACCTGTGTATTTCCACTTGAGTCGTTAACAAAGGACCCAAGCTTAGAGAATCTTACAGCTCTTTTATTCTTGCCTTCAACTTCATATTTTTTTCTTCTCATCGACTAATAGACTCTACAAGCACATCACCAGTAGGTTGATGCAATTTCATGCCCCCTGGAGTTTCAACCCAAGATAGATAAACATTCATTTTTGTTCGATCAAGAACCTTTTTATTGCAAACCCTTACCCTTGCAATCCTCAATATTTCATTTCCCCTATCATAATTTTCATCTTGCAATGTGACAGGGAGGTCACCGAAAGTAATGACCTATTCGAAAATTTGCTCCATCATTTTTTGATTTTCTTGCAAACAAGTACTAACCCAATCAAGTAGGATAACGTTATCAACTTACATGTCCATGGCCTCTTCAATGCTCCCCGTTTTACACAGACTCTTGGATATAGATGATTTAGACGTGTGCACCCTTTTTTGAGTTACTTTACAAAGTTTTTCTTCATCATCTTCGCCATCTGATAGGCCACGACAAACCAATTTTTCACTTCTAGTAGTTTTTTTCTTTTTTTGATTGGTACATGAAGTTAGGCCAACATTGTGTGTGCAAGATTGATATTGTCCCATGAAATTTGTGCCTCTTTTCTTATACATTCCTCTTGTGCCAACAATATATTTTCCAATGATCTCTTCGACACCTATTAGCAATTCTTGATATTTTCTTGGTGCACTGTGACTTTCCTCGCTTTGCGCTCTAGTTCTTGGAAACAAGTTCTTGTACCTAATAGACTATATGTGTTATATGAGATAATGTTTTGTGTCAAAGCCCTCAATAGATTCAGATTCACCTAAGTTAAAAGGGTATAAATACTTTTCAAGATCAATAACATGAGCCATATTCTTCACAGTGACTTTTCCAATAGAAAACATAAAATAAATAAATTGTTTTTTTTTTTTTTTTTTTTTTTTTTTTTTTTTTTTTTTTCTGTTCAAATGTAACTAGCCAACGACGATAATTATTGCAAACTTTAGCAAAAAAATACCTATCTAAAACAAACTTTTCCAATCCAAATGGCTTATCTTCAAAACCATAAGTTTGAATTACCGTCCCTAAATGGTTTTCTAAACAAACACATATCTAGCATAGAAATATCGAAAGGAACCTTAGAAGTTGGGGAAATGAATTCTCGAATAATGTCAATCCCGCTTGCTTCTGTCTTCAGGAATTTATCCACATTGGATAAACACTTTTTCAGTTACAGTAACTTGAGTAACCATATGAATTCCTTGGGATTCAGAGGAACCTTCATCGCTCCTATCATAATTGCTCTTGTTCTTAAATCGAAATTGTTAGCACACAGATAAACAATTTCTTTGAAATCAAAGACTTATGGAACACACCCAAATTTCTCTAATCCGCTACTCCAAATCTTGTTATTTTTTCTCTTCCATTGGTAGATTCACATATCGCTCATGGACCATTGACTAGTCAAATTTCTCATCGACATGAGCAAGTGAGTTAATCGTATCACTGCAAATTGCCACTTTCCATCCTCTGCTACCCATTTTCACTTTGCACTAAAAATAATTTGTCAGTGAATAACGTTTTCAAATTTCATTTAACTTTACAATTCTTTTTTATTTTCAAAATCACCAGATGTTACTATTAATCATGTGAAAAATATTACCCACGACACTTTGAATAAATAACAATTAAAGATACCAAAGCCAATTCTTACAGAGGTAATGGAAATAAATTTTGGAATTCCAAAAGAATCATGTTCATTTACTCAACGCTTTTCTCTTGCTTCAAGATCATTGATATATGTGTCATAAGAATTATAAATTTGAAATACAAAATAAAAATGAATTACCTATGATTGTGACAGTTATGTAAGAAATTATCAATAATAGTTATAAATAGTAAATTGTGCAAAGACATTCATAAATAAATATTACGCAGAGACATGTTCAACTACCTTATACAACGAATCAACTTTATAGTTGGTCCCCATCACTATGTAAAACCGAACCAAATTTGATTTACAAATGATTTGACATGTGGTTTTAAACACTTTGGTTCAAAGCTAACTGTCAAAACACGTTCAAGCCAGCTGGATGGACTCGCATATATTCCCCCGCGGATTTCTTCCTCGTACCTACCTTCGACACAATACTAAGCCCATCTCTTTGAACACAATCAAGGATTGTCTTTGAAAATAATATGAAATATTGGACAAAAAACTATCATGATACACTAAAGTATTCTTAGAATAATTCCACGAACCATGAATCAATGGTTTATGCCAGCAACTTTATGTTCACTGTGTTCCCATGAATTAATATTTCATTCTAATAGCTTTATGTTCAATGCCATCATGTCAGTTTATTTTGGTAATAAAAATAGAAAAAATATACACATGATGTTAGGTCCCTATATTACTAGTATAGTCCCTTATTGTTGTTAGTGTAACCCCCTTATTGTTATTGTTGTACCCCTGTAACCCCCATATTGTTATTATTGTGCCCTTACATTATTATTGTTAGGTTGGCTAGGATTACATTGTGGCCCCATGGACTCCTATATATAGAAAGGAGGTTTTCGTCATTTGAATCATCCAAGAATTGTTCATTTATGTAATGTATTAGAGGTTGCCCCCTCGAAGTGGCTGATTTCTAAGGCGTTGATCTCTCTTTTCTTCTATTTTTGGAGCTGGTTTCATACCACATGAAATCTCAAAATTTTCAATACAAAGAGGAATAAGCATTACAATTCATTCAAAATAAAATAAAAAAACTGACGAATTCAAGCAAGCTTCACAAGCCAAGGAAAATAAACTCTCTTTCAGGATACTTTGTACCTCCACAAACATTACGCCAATTAATTAATTTGTGAACAAAATGTGAAATAATAGGAAATATCGGACAAAAAATAGTCGCCATACACTAAAGTATTCCCCAACTAACGCAAACAACGATCAATTAATAGTTTATGCTAGAGCTGATATTGCATGGAAGGACAGGATGGAGGCAATATTGGAGGAAAACGGACTGAAGGGATTCATTGACATTGATATTCACAAGCCCGCTCCAACATATGATGCCCAACATGAAGCATGGAAGAATAATGTGGCAAAGGAAAGGATGATCTTATTAGAGGGAGTTCGAGATCATATTGTTTCGAGTCTCCATGGAAAGGAAACTCCACATGTTATGTGGAAGGCGTTGATAAACCTGTTTCAAAGCAAAAATGACCACAAAAAATTGGCTCTGAAGGACAAGCTCAGGAAAATTAAAATGGAGAAGGGCGACACAATCCAGAAATATTTGACCAAGTTCACTCAATGTCGAGATGAGCTTGGAAGTGTTGGGATTACTGTGGTTGTTGATGACTTGGTGAGCTTAGCATTTATAGGCCTTTCCAAAGCTGGCATAGTTACCGAGACTCTGTGGATGGGAGGGAGAAATTACCAAAGTGGGAGTGACTATGGTTGGATTTGGTACAATAAGAGTTTCGGCGGACTACCACTGATGGATCCTCATCCAAGACTGATGATGAGGATAATTATGCCTTAGCTGGCAAGGCATGTTGGAAATACTGAGAGGGGGGGGGGGTGAATCAGTATTTCTTTCCAATTGTTATTTTTACCAGTTAGATCAATTATATTTAGAACACAATAAGAATAAATGCTTTTATTAAATTATTCTTTACAATAAGATAGATACAGTAAGTGTAGGGATCCAACCCTAGATGAAGACACCAATTTTCAATCCTACCAGGCACGAACCTGTACATTTCCAAACACTTACTGTTGGGAAGGTAAATCCTCTCTGCGGACAGAGACGATCCCTCTAGCCCTAGAGTGGGTCTAGCAAAAAAGGAACAAGCTAAAGTGTAGGTTCCTAATTAATGAATGAAAAAGATGGGGTAGATTGGCCTACCTGGAGTCCAACACTGTCGTCGCTGTGGTGGTGGCCTCTTGATCTTTGTCTCGACGGGTCACAATCCTTCTACAACAGTTCTTGGATACCTCCACGAAGACCAGAAAAAAAGAGCAACATACAAAACAATGATTTCATTCATAATCAACTAACCAGTCAAGGAGGGTTAAGCATATTGCATCAAATAAAACACATTAACGCAAGATGGGAACCAGACAATAGTCATGTATATATATAAATAGAAGAAAGAGTTACAACCGGAGCCTTGACGTCGCAGCCTCCTTCAATGGGGTTTAGTCGAAGCGTGTCTCAAAGGATTGTCGGGGAATTCAGACGGGGTGAGGACACAAGCCTAAGCTCTCTCGACAATAGGTCTCTTTTCGTTCTATCTTTCAAGCGAAATCTTTAGGACTTCTCTTCAGCCTTTTAGCTATAATATGTTCATCTAGCTCATCAATGGAAGATGGCTTTATTTATAGAGGAAAAGGAGGAGGTTGGGACCCCTACAATGGTGGAAGGGAGGCCTTATCCCTTGGGAGGTTTCCCCAAAAGGTGGAAACAAGAGGCCAAAGGAGGGAGGCCGTGGTTATTCAGTTGAACCACTTCAGATGACTCGCCCACGAAGTTGTTAGGATAGAAACTTCGCCTCGATATTTAAAAAACATTCCATAAATAGGTTTGTGTGGGTAGCTCACTGGGACAAAGCGCCAATGGGCACGGGGCCCAGTGTTAATATTCCTCATTGGCGCGAGGGCATAACAGTATACTAGTGCCAAGGCAAAAAAATGTGTTTCTGATGGTCTACTTAGGGAATTGTCAACAGAAGGAATGTTTTCCTCATGGAAAGGGATGTAATGATGGTCTTTGCAAGGCATGACACTTTGTTTTAGTCACAGAAATGATCTTCCAATGTGCGGGATGGGGATTGCAGGGACAGTGAGAAAATGCTGTGTAACAGATGCCCCTAAAGCATGAGGTCCGAGAGAGAGGGAGGGGTGAAATGCTTTACGAGAATGCGTTCGAACCAAAAACCGCCATTGGAAGACCTGCAATTACAAATACAACTGATATCTCTGATACATGAACATGTGGTATGGGCGCATCAATCCATAATAGAGTACATATATGAACTGAGATTCGAGGTATGGACGCATCCATCCAACAGTAAGGATCAACAAATAGACTCAGGTATGGTCGTAGCCATCCAATCAAAAGAGTCATGCGTAAAGTCATGATAAACCACAATATCCCACAGCCCGGATCTTATCAAACAAAACCCAGGGTCTTGCGCTCCATCTTGACCTGAACAAGTACAAATTCAAGCATGCGGATATGTGAGTTGAAGTCAAACATGCAAGAAAGTCACCTGATTACCAGCCAATGATGAAAGTTGTTAACAGGCACGAGAGAAACCACCAATAATGAAAATGGCTCTTAAGGTACAACAGGTACAATCCACGGAATGTGAATAGTGATCTGGCGTCGAACACCTGTAGAATCACTCGATCGAAGGCCAATGATGTGGACCTGTCTTCGAATGCAAAGAGCTTTCCATTGAGGCATGCAAGCTCCAAGGTACTGGAAGGGAGTCTCTAGATCAATTTCCTGGATAATGAGTTGAAGTCGTCAGGAAGTGACCCGGTCGAAGGAGGGCCATAATGTTTCCCACATCATCGACACGAGACAGAGGAACATGATGATAATGAATCAGGACCGAACAGGGAATCAGAGGGAGGTTGAGAACTACAAAGGCAAACTTCTCTTGAGCATATCAGCGACACGACTCTCGATTTGGCAGTATCTGACATCAAGGGATCTAAGGTCACGATGACGTGGCAAAGAGCAGATGAGAGGTCAAAATAGATTACCCAAACCCATGGAGGAAAAAATGACGAAATGAGATGTCCCCAAACTGACACAAATGCAAACGAGTGTCATGTTCAAGAGCGACATACTGCCGACACAAATAAGGATTGGTTCCATTTCCCCCCACCATTTCTGGCGAGTACCCCAATTATTTTTGGAAAACAAGCTTCAAGGGGATAACATATGCTTGCAATGTAAGTTTGTCCTTCGGAAAAATCCATCCTAGTACATTTTACGAGCCTTAGGAAGGAGGAACTCGGGTAACGTCATGGTGATGATGTTCGATGTCATAAGGTTTTAACGAGTCTGACAAAGGAAGAACTCGACATATTTCACGTTTAGAGAGTTTGAAAAGAGGCGGAAAAGAAAACTCCAGCATGACCCTTTTGGTAAATAGTCCCTCAGATCCGAAAAGGTAGAAAACAATATTTGAGAGAACCTCTTAGTCGTGATAAGCTAAGGTATTCCTTTTTCGTAAATAATCTATCCCAACCTGAAAAAGGGGTAAACGTATACTGGGTAGATATCGTTTCGCAGCCATTTAAAGAGTTCAAAACGACAAGAGTCTTGAAAATATTTTCAATTTTAGAGAGTCAAAAAAGAGCCGAAAGATGACTCCAGCAGTGACTTTTTCGTGGTTTTACCGAGTCCGAAAAATTATAAAATACAACTTGTTACTTCATCGCTATCTCATTAAAAACCTGTCGCTGCACCAGAGACAAACGTAAAACCTATTTCTCGAAATAACATAATGTAATAATAAAAAAAATGTCTTATAACCTAATTAGGGTTCTGAAAAGTTATAAAATGCCAAAAAAGGTAAAAAATAGTGACTTTTTACTTTTACCTCTTGTGGAGCAATAGTTACCCATTTCTAGACTGTGATTTGCGGCGACGATAGCGAGCGATCCGGTAGATCAATCTTGAATCCGTTAGTTCCAGGTAAGAGTCGACATCCTTCCCTGCATTTTAATTCATCTTTCATTACCTACAACCCCAAATTTGGAATTTTGTGGGGGAATTTTAAAAAAATAGGGCATAGAGGTTGGCGCGAGTATCGGGCATGGACTCGCGCCAATCGCCCAAATTTTTGAATTGGGGCGCGGCCATTGGCACGACTGGTTCCCAAACAGTCGCACAAACCGCACAAACCTTTTTAAGATTACATTGCAAGCAAGCAGGTCCAATTTTCACAAATTCAAAGCTTTTAATTTGGCTAATGAGGTTCATATGAACATGTTTGCAGGTGCGAAGCGGCAAAATAGTGATCGAATAGAAAGAACGGGAAGATAGTGAAGAAGACGAGCTTGCCATGGAAAATGATAGATGCATGGAAGCTCTAAGAGACTGTGGACTGAAAAAATTCTTCATGACACCGTGCCTCACATCTCAACCGGAGCTGCTGCAATACCTGATCAGTATCTGGGATGAGGATCAGGAAAAATTCATTCTTCGTGATCAGGAACTCGAAATTGATGTTTCAGACATTTACTTCATAACAGGACTGTTGCGAAGGGGGGAAATACCAGTCCTGACCGGCACCCAACCCACCATGGAGAACATGAGCATGGTGATCGACAGGGTATGTCGAGGGGCATGAAAAGGACCAGGAAGCTGGAAAGTGGATATCCAAACTATCCCGGACTTGGCACTAAAATTAGTGCTACACACCATCATGCGAGCTGCGGGATCACAAGCACTGCACGAAGCAACAAAAACACAACTATTTCTTGCAGTAGACTGTCTGACACCGACCCTATACAACTGGGCGGAGGCAGTTGTTATAGGTCAATTTGGGCATCATTCCCAATGACCTGGTTAACTGGACATCATCTCCAGGACCAATGACTAAGGGTCTATCATCCCCTATCATTTCAAGTTGCTATATGCCCTAAGAAAAGAACAAGACAAATCACACATGACTTTCATCAAGCAAAGGTTTCCAAGGTTTGAAGTTTATTATATAGCATATGAGAGCTCATCAAAACAACCTCTAAAGGGACTAAGTGCGTCGCATATGCAGGTAGTCCCATGTAAGGCTGCTCCGCAAAGCACTTCCTGACATTCATAGGTGCGTTGGTCACATTGGGAGAGAAATTCTCATTGTTCCGGAATCTTTGCTTGGCCAATGCCTTCTAGAAGAGTTCACATGTGTCAAGCTTCGAGTCCAAGTGTCCATTTTACATCTACAAGATTGGGAACATGTCTTGCCTATTATTGGAAAGTCATTGATTGTAAAACAACCTTTAGCTCCTCTATAAATTGAGCACAAATCTTAGTGTTTGAAGAAGGAAGAATTTGAGTAGAGAAATGCTGGTGGTTTTTCAATTGAGAGTTAGATTTGTGTAACAGTTGCTGGAGAGATTTATACTGTGAAGAGGTTGAAGATTGTTGCTGGAGATGGTCACTTCTAATCAGTCATTGGGTTGTAACCTCTCCTTCTATTATTAATAAAGAGTACCACTTATTTTTCCCTATGTGCATCTGTATTGGCTTTTATTTTCCATATTGCAAGATCTTAGTTGATGTATATGGTTTATGCTTTACTGATTTAGCAAACTAACTTGAATAGACATCTGTATTATTGCTATCTTCTGTTGTTTAGTGTTCATTTTTGCAGGAAATATTTTGCACAGCCGGCTGGAATTTGAAGTTACAACGAAAGCGACAGAAGGAACCATTTAGAAGCGCTTGGATCTCAAGTAATCCTCTAATCCATTCTGTGTGTTTGTTCTTAGTTAGGAAAAGTAGTCGTATAGTCTTTAATCTGTTGTTCTAGACTAACACCTGTCTAGGGAAGCACGTTTTATCCGTAAATCACAATTCTGTCCAACAAATTGGCGACTTCCTTGGGAACAATTTCTCTTAGATCTAGGTGTTTTAGCCTCTGATTTGCTCAGATTATTCACCCAGTAGTTGTTATTTACAAAGATCAAACTTTTTCAAATATTAATTTGCAAAAGAAGTGTGTCAAACTGCTGTGTTTTTCCTTTTACACTGCACCCAACGCACTCTTGGACAGGACACCGTGCTTTGTAGAGCACTGTCCCCCTTTCAGGCCTGCGTTGTAGAGTACTGTCTCCCCTTAGAGACTGCGTTGACTCTTGATACCATCCAAATTCCCTTGAATTTGTCTTCGCAAATTGATTCAGTTTGTTTTCTGCCGTGTTTTGAAAATTTTGAACCTCATATTGACCAGTGAATCTATATTTTTCTTCCTCCTTTGAAAGAAAATTTGTTCAATGTTTGTTTAAAATGTTTTTCTTTATCATTGATAGATTTATTTCAAAGTATTTTTATTGTCGCATTAAGCTCATTTGCTTTCTAAATAGGAAATTGTCGTAAATTATTCATTTCCTGATAGGAGAAATTATTGTTAAATTCCTCATTTTTCCTTCAAAAGAGAAATTGTTGTTTGTATTCCTCATTTCTTGGAAGTAAAAAGCTTTTTATTTGTTGGTTTAGTGCACTTAGTTTCTTTTCTGCATTCATAACATTAAAGGAACTGAAAAAGAAGAGCTTGCATTTTCATGTAGAATTTTTTGTGTTTTGCAAAAGGAACAATTAGGAAATCCGCATTTAGTTTGTGCTCATTGATTTGTTTGCTCTTTCCCCTTAGTAGCTAGGTTTTCATTGAAGGAACTAAAAGTGAAAGATTGTTCATCATTCTTAGTTTTCATTTTTAGGAGTTTCCTACACATCATCACGGTGAACCTTTGAAAGGCAAATTGTTAAGCAAGATAAACATAAAATTAACCTCAATTTACCTAACAAAGCATTGGAACCATAACGATAACATTTAGAAGGTCTAGGCTAGAGACGTGGTCCAACGTCGTAAAATATAGCAGTTGTTGTTAACTTGTCTGCGATACATTCTAAGTGTGATACCTTAATCCACATACATAAGTATATCGTAGCTCGTCCACATACTTTCAGGTATATCGGGCAGTGTTATAGTATGATAAGTATAAAGGGGTGCTCTCACTATGCAGTTTCGCATTAGACAACGCTAATACAAACTTGGGCCTCCATGTACCTTTGGGTATATTTGGGAGGAAAACTTTTAGGTGTTATCCATCCATAGTGAACCAAGTCAGCCGCCTTGTAAATTGTGATACACTGAACACAACATTCGGGGAGATTACCTGCCCGTACTTCTTGGTTCGCCAGGAGGTATTCTGCGGTTCACAGTTTGTTGGTAAATCCTTTTGCCTAGCATTACCCTTTTATTTTGTTTATTTGTTTTTTGGTTAAAATAAATCAGTAATCGCGGAATAACAAAATCATTTTACTCGTCGTTCACGTAGATTAGCTTTAAAACCACCTTTACCACGAGAAGTTACTTTTGGTAGGCGAAGGCGATCACGATCTTCTGAATCAAGTACAATCCGTACCTCTGGTGAAACATCATTTTCCTATAAACCAGAGTTAGCTCAAGTTGTTTCTACACAACCCGGTTCGTCTACTGTTGTCGAAACGGAGTCTTCACAGCTACCTGTGTTCACGATCCATCCAATCAGTGAGACCATACCTCCTAGACCCAACGTTTTTCAACCACAAATTGATCCAGATCCTGTCTCTTCTTTGCTAGAACATCTGAATCTAGAAGTTGAACAACCAGAAGTTGTTCCTACCTTGGTCGTTCCAAAATTTTTTGTAGCCATTGAAACTCCTATATCACACAGTCAACCACTTGAAATGTAATTTGGGCCTGACGGTGAAATACTTCCACCTAGTTTAATTGTGATTGAAGAAATCCCACAAGACGATACACCTTTAAATCCAACCCATTTTGGGGAGGACCTTTACCTGTACGAGTCTTTTCCTCAATCATTTCCATCTGCTTTTATTGATCCTGCTCCTATTCAAACTCCCGTCGATTCTAAAGGGTATACATTTGGTCAAACAACCATCCCTGAACCAACATCTTTAGTTGGGCTGTTCTAATTACGTCAGCTCCTACCCTCGCTACTCCGTCGATGTTCACAACTTCACCAAAGTCATAATTCCATGGAGGCCCTATGGTCCCATCGGGTTATAAATCATTATCCAGAATTTATTCTGGTGCATCTTCAAGACCATGGTCTTTACCAATGTCATCATATGATATTTTAACTAGTAATCCTATCGTTAGTACTGAACGACTTGATTCTTTATACACATCATCAGGGCAATATCAAGTCGGTCCTTCTAGGTCAATTCCTTCAAGTACCATATCAACTGGACTCCCAGCATTCGGAGAACAATATTTTTCGTCTTATTATCCTCCTCATGCTGGGGGAAACCTTTGGTCACCCAATATGATAGTACTCCGTCACTTTTTGGTCAACCTAATGTTGAAATGAATGTTTGTCAATGGCGGCCCACTCTGCCTATCCAATCACAAACGGTTGTACATTCGTATCAACTAGTTCAACCTGTTACACCCACATCATTACCGCTTGTCAATACATCTTTACCCTTGTTACGGAATCAAAATGTTGTACATAAACCTTATCAATAGAGTCCTTCAACTCAATACCATCAAATATTGGGTCTAAAGACTCCAAATCCTTTGGTTAATTTACAAAAACCTGTATCCGGAATCGTTTATTCACAAGCTGGTCTACCATTTTATGGGATGTCACAACCGCAATCTGGTTATACATATCAACCAAATCCAAGTTATCCTAATTTGAGTTATAACATTGGTGGACAGACCCCTTGGCAACCTCAGGCATAAATGCCTCAAACTTAATTTCAACAAGTATCATATCCAGGTTTTGGTCAACAGAATCCTCAAGCGTTTGCCTTTCAAAACAACCCCTATCTGGGTTACCAGCAGCAGATTTCTTATGCTGGTGCTCAAGCAATTCCATCTTACCCTAGCTATGCTCAACCTGACCTTAATAGATAGTTGCCTTTTGTTGCAACTTTAGAGTTACCAGATTTAAATCGGTTAACCAATGATCCAATCAAATATGCTCCTTGGTGGACGATGATACCTCATAAATTATCCTCGGATATTCCTAATTTCAATGGAAACCCTGGAGAAGATCCGTTGACTCATGTCATGACTTATCATTTATGGTGTTCATTAAACTCCCTGAATGATGATTCTGTTCGACTACGTCTTTTCCAGCGTACGTTCACAGGTTCGGCTATAAAATGGTACATTGAATTACTTAGAGCTTCTTTTGACAATTTCACTACCCTAGCTACTGTCTTTTTGACTCATTTCCAGTTACCTATCAGATATGAAACTGGAACGGAACTCTTGACCAATTTCAAACAGACTAACGCTACTCACATCTCTGATCATATTCATGAGTGGCGTCGTCGTCGACGAATGGTTAAGACATTTGTTCCAGACCAGCTCCTTGCTGAATGGTTCATTAAGTCCCTGTTACCATTTGTAACTGAGGATGTGGCTAAGGGTGGCGTTGTCACAGAAGAACAAGTTATCGTTCGTGCCCAATATTTAGACTTGATTTACACTCAGTCTGGCACGCGCTATGAAAAAATTCCTAATGCGTCGAGATCTAATTTCAATGTTCCACCTCAATTAAAGGACTCTCATGCCAGAGACGGCTTGATAGGCACTGCAAGCACACACCACACTACTGCATCTGATCTTGCTCCTACTTCTAAAATTAATGTCGTGTCATTTGACAAAGGCAAAGGTGACAAGCAACCAGGAAGTAAGAAAAAGGGGAAATCAAATAAAAAGAAAACTTATAACCTGCAGGAAAGATCATCTAATCAACCGTCTGGACCTCAGAAACCTCGTTATCCATGCATAATCTATAATGAGAAACAATTTTTTAGGGATTTTCCTCACCGCGCTAAAGTCTCAAAAATCATCAAGACTTCCCATGCGTCAGCTATGTTGAAAGACCCATTTCCAAATCCAGACACTAATTTGGTTGCTACGGATCTAGATCCTAGTTCCCAAGTGTTAATTTTATCCGTCACAAAACCTTCAACAAATATTTTGGTGTCAACGCGTAATAAATATTATGGTAGACAGGCCACTGATCAACCTACTATCTTGATTACGAATCCGTCTACGGAATGAGTACCACCTACTGTTATTCCTGAATTTACAATCAAGCCACCAAAGGGAGTAATCCACAAATCAACATATAATCCTTGAGCAAGAGCTACACAAAATTATAATATAGTTGAAGATTTGGCTCAATCCCCTTCAGCTATGTCTACTCTTGAGGTATTACAAAATTTTCCCTCCCAAAAACAGGCTTTATTATCGGCCATCAGTGGAATTGATCCAACTGATTCTAATCTTGTCGTCTTTAATCATACGGGCTATGTGCCGCAACTACCAGCAGAATTGGCATTCTCCATACAAGTAAATGTTCTCAATCACCTTGTTCATCGCACTATTATTGATGAGGGAGCATCTACATGAATTATGTCATTAAATTGTTGGAAGTCAGTTGGCTCACCACGCTTATCACAATCATCAACGACGTTGAAGGATTTTGATGGAAGAACATATAAACCTTGTGGTATTATCAATAACCTGCATGTTGAACTAGGGGGCAAAACAATAAATGTTGATGTCGAGGTCGTTGATGGACCCCTTGACTATAATATTTTACTTGGAAGGCCATGGGTATATGCGATGACTACAATTGTTTCTACATACTTTAGAATGATTTCCTTTCCACATGAAGGTACGATCACGATCATTAATCAACTATCCTTCTTTACCTCCGCTTCGCAGGTAACTGGAATCATTCCGTTTGTTCACATACCCCAACTAGAAATTCAGAACATTGGTGTAGGAATCTTAAAGGATTCCACTCTCATGGGAACCTTTGCATTATCGCCACCTGCGACATTGGCAGAAATTGCAAGTATAGAGACCTGCTACATGATCTCTTCCACTCTATCTGGCTTAAGAAAAAGTATGGGTGATTCTGATATTTCTACTTTGGATGAATTTTTACCGCCCAACCCTATTGAGATGGCATAGTAATCAATCTATCTGGATTGGGCGGAAAATCCGAAATCAACGTCGCCGAGTGTTTGGGTTGATCATTCCTTAGATTTTGGTACTCCATCTGATCCATTTTCCTCAATGTTTTTGACAGATGAAAATATTTTGGAAGCTATGATATCAGAAGGAGAACCATGGGAAGATTATCATCATCATTCCCATCTTCTTAATTATGAAGAAAACTATCTTAGTGAACTATAAAAACCCATCAATAAAAAATTTCCTTTCGAATTCTTTACCAATTAATGCAATCGTTTTAGAGCGAAATCTTTCAAATATTGAAGAAACAATTTCTATTGATATTTCGACCAAACCTAGAATCGTATTAAATATTCATGTTGGTGTATCTTGTTCTCCATCAGAACTCGAATCATATCGCTCTTTATTTCGTGAATTTCGTGATGTATTTTCTTGGTCTTACGAGGAAATGCTAGGCATAGATACTAGTATAGTTGAACACACTATTAATATGTATCCTGAGGTCAAACCAGTGCGTCAACGGCTTCGTCCTGTTCATCCAAAGAAAGCCGCTGCCATTAAGACAAAAGTTGAAAAACTTTTGCGTGCTAGTTTCATTTACGCTATTCCATTGACTGAGTGGGTTTCCAATATCGTTCCTGTCATGAAAAAACAAAGAACCATTAGAGTGTGTGTCGATTATCAGGACGTTAATAATGCTTGTCCAAAAGACAACTATCCTACTCCCTTTATCGACCATATTATTGACGATTGTGCTGGATATAAAATATTTTTGTTTATGGATGGATTTTCTGGCTACAATCAAATCAATATCCACCCAGATGATCAAGATAAGACAACATTTATTTGTCCTTGGGGTACATTTGCTTATAGGAAACTCCCGTTTGGTTTATAGAATGCTGGGGTAACTTTTCGGAGAGCAATGGATTATGCTTTCAATGACATCAAGCACATTGTTCAACCATATCTAGATGATTTACCAGTGCATTCACGAAATCAGACTGATCACCCGATGCATTTGAGAGCCATTTTCTTATGCTGCCGACACTACAAAATATGCCTCAATCCACACAAATGTGTGTTTTGTGTTGGCTCTGGTCATCTGCTTGGATTCATAGTCTCAAAAGAAGGAATTCGAATAGACCCATTGAAGGTTCAGGCAATTCTTGATTTACTTGCGCCATCAAATTTACTTCAGATACAGAAACTTCAAGGAAAGGCTAACTTCCTAAGGAGGTTCATTCCAAATTATGCCAAAATGGCTAAAGGATTTACTCGACTATTGAAAAAGGGGGTTCCCTTCGATTGGGTCCAAGTTGTGCAAGCTTATTTTGATGCTGTCAAGGACACTCTTGTCTGAGCGTCATTAATGTATCCTCCTAATTATCAAAATGATTATTTCCTATATATCACGTAATATTCCAAAATTAGCATACAACTAATTATAATACTAATTTTTGCTCATGTCACTTAGGAGATAAATAAATGGGTAAGGAGGCCCATACCTTGCAGAAAAATGAATAAAATCCCTCATAGTGTGAAAGGGGACCATCATAGGAGTTGGATTTCACACCCTCATGTGTGAACAGGGTCATTTGCATGTGGACAAGGTCAAGTTTGACCAAGTCAATAGCGCTGGGATAGGAGGTGGAGAACATTTGGAGAGACAACGCAGTATGAATGGGAGGAAGATTCCTTGGTGGAGGAAACCCTAATGAGTGGGACCCATGGTGAGAGGGCTTCCATTTGTTTAAAAGGAGGGCAAGGCAACCATTGTTATGTCATGTCATGGATTATTGATTTCTTGGTCTGTTTAGACTTTATGCATTCTCTTGCTGTTTAGCAGAGTTGCTATGCTGCTTAGCACAAGGCATTCCTATTTAGGAATTACTTCTCCTTTCAAGAGAGGACTCTTGAAGGATCTCGCTCTTCATTTCTCCACATTAAGGCTTCAGGCCAAGCATCCTCCTTCAGCTATGGCGCAATATCTGTTTACAACTGAGTTGTGTTGTAGGGTGTTGCAGTGGAGGTTCCTCAACACCACTTCCTGAGCTTATTTTTCAGAGGAGGAAGCTTTCTTTACTTTGGGATATTAGTTGGGAAGCCCTTGGAGCATATTTCAGATCTTGGCACTTTTCCAACCTATTTTCTTGCACCTACAACGCAGTATACCTCAGTGATTGCGTTATTTTCAGAGAGTATTTGCAGTGTGGGTTGCAGAGTTTGTTTGGAGGGTGAAATCTTCAGTGTTAAGATCAACCTGTCACCGGAGCTTGGGTGGAAGAACTAGACACCTTTTTTCAGTAGCACAAAATTTATGAAGATGAAGCCATCAGAGTTGCAACTCTGCATCTTGGAGGTAAGGCTTATGCATGGTGGATATTTGAGTCCTTTTCTTTGAAAAATGCAAACACTTCTTCTTATGCAAGGTTTATTAAGACATTGGTGGAAATGTTTGATGGAAAAATTTCTGCAACACATATGGTGAAGCCAAACAAATATAAACAAACCAAACCCTTGCATGTGATGGAGGAAACTATAAATTCAGATCCACTTCAGAAAACCATGGAGGAGGCTGGAATCTTGCATCATACCTTGCTAGAGGCAAGACCTCTATCTTACATTCCTAAAAAAGAGGGCATGGAGATCCCTTTTTCAAAAGAGGATCCAATTCTTGGGAGGTTGCCCATACATGTTGATGAGGAGGAGTGCAACAACGCTGTCATGACTAGATTTTATCTAGCACCTCATGCAGAGGAGGAGGGAGCTCTTGCTCCAACTATAGGGATTCTTGTATCATTGCAAGAAATTCCCCAGGATCTCACATATGGAGATCAAGGCACACATCATGATTCACATGTGCCATTGAAGATAGGGTGTGAACCTATGGAGATACAAGGATGAGATAGGGAGGATGAACAACATCATGTGAGGAGGAGCACACACCCCTATGTATTTCAGGAGGTTGATGCACCTAAGAGGGAGACTGGATTGTGCAGTGAGGGCAAGGACAAATCTGTCCATTCATATATGCAGTCTAATCTTGATGATGATGTCTCATTGCATGGATACATTTCACCAAGGAGACCACCGGATAAGAAGATGATGAGATATGCTTCACATTTTGAGGCACCACTCATTGATTTCAGAGGAGTGGAGACCTTGGGAGAGCTTGGTACAACACTGGGAGTCTTGGGTGGACTTAAGGAGAGAGGGATCATTCTCTCAACATCATCATTACCCACTCTTATTTCAGATTCTGTGCTGTGGCAGAAGCAGCATGGGAAGGATAGTAGCCTTCCAACTTGCATCCTTGGCATGAGAAATGTCAAAGAGGAGGATGACCATATGACAGATGTTCTTCATGAGAGATCATCAGCGCTGTCGCTATGGAGGGTAGATCCATATTGGAGCTCCCAGTTGTTGGTGGAGTATTCCAAGGATCTTTTCACTTGCATGATATTGGATGACCAGTTGCATGAGGAGGTATATTCAGTCAGAGATGGGGTCATCTACTACCATGGTAGGATCTTCTTATCTGGAGCTTCCAAGCTCAAGGAGAAGTTGCTACAAGAAGCTCACAAAGATTTCCTTTTCAGCCACACTTATTCTATGAGAGCATACCACACCATCATGGAGGGGTATTTTTGGGAAGGTTTTGAGAAGGAGATGTATCAGCATATGAGGAGATGCATGGATCATGTGGGGATGGAGGAGATACATAACTCTTTGAAAGAGTTAGCACAACCACCTCTTTTATCTTTGAGGATGAGAGGAGACTCATCTATGAGCCACTTCATTTGTATGAGCAAGACATATGGTAAGGGTATTGTTTGTTTGCATAATGATATGTATAATGTATATATGCATCCATTAACCATATATGTGCAAGATGTTTCTCCAAGGAGGAGCATTATTTCTTCTAGACTTCATGGTCTACTTGAGGCCATGAGCAGTATTGATGACCACTCCCTAGGAGGACTTGGGGAGGAGATGTATTATGGAGAACATGCTCATGATATACCATACATCATTCACTTTCTCCAAACATATAGGGAGAGTGGGACAACAAGAAATTGGTTGAGAAACCACACTTTTTGTCACTCTCTATTGCAGTTGAGGGTCAAACTACGTTAGTTACATTTGAGGGACCATTTTCCTTCTCCCTTGCTACATATGGCAGCAAGTATGGTTCTCATTGTAGTTCCTTATGTTGCTGTTGTTCTTATTTTTATTGGGAGCGTGATTGGGGGAGTGGCACATTGGTTGGATGTGTCCCTTGGGGGAGAGATTTCCCACATCGTTTGCATTGCATGTTCTAATGGGAGCATGAGAGGTGATATGGCCACCACAACAAAACATTTGTTCTTTTATGAGGTGGGCCATGGAATTGATTGGATGCCATATGATGGTGATTTCCAACTCATCATATATGGAATAATTTAGGCCAGCATGTTTCATAACGTTGGAGAGGAGATCCTTGAGGATCTAGTCTTCTTCTTGCCACTTGAGGGCAATCTTATTGTAGCCCAAGATCAAAATATACTCTACACTTATCCTAAGTGGAGAGGAGGACAGCGTGGGGTAAGCTATTTTGTCTACCATGTTCATATTTTCAGCCCACCTACATTGCAGGAGCTCAAGGTGGAAGATTATTTTTAGGAGTTGCCATGTTGGTTGGTAACTCACTTTGTATGGATGATTTCTTGGGGATGGGGGATCCACATGGGAATTATGTTTCCCGATACATTTCATAGCCCATACCTCAAGGGGACCTCTGGACAACACCTTATTGCCTCCTTGAGTACTCCACTTGTTCATGGTGATAACTATTCAGCTAGCTTGCATACTTGGGAGGGGCAATATGGAGATTTATTAATGAAACAACATCTCATTCCTTGGAGGAGCATATCATATATGGATGCTATAGAAGGAGGAGGGGAAAATTCTTAGTTCTATCCTTGCAGTTGCTTGAGGAAAAGCAACATTTGGGAGGGGAGGACTGTAATATTCCAAAATTAGCATACAGCTAATTGGAATATTAATTTTTTCTCATGTCACTTAGGAGATAAATAAATGGGTAAGGAGGCCCATACCTTGCAGAAAAATGAATAAAATCCCTCATAGTGTGAAAGGGGATCATCATAGGAGCTGGATTTCACACCCTCATGTGTGAACAGGGTCATTTTCATGTGGACAGGGTCAAGTTTGACCAAGTCAACAACGCTAGGATAGGAGGTGGAGAACACTTGGAGAGACAACGCAGTATGAATGGGAGGAAGATTCCTTGGTGGAGGAAACCCTAATGAGTGGGACCCATGGTGATAGGGCTTCCATTTGTTTAAAAGGAGGGCAAGGTAGCCATTGTTATGTCATGTCATGGATTATTGATTTCTTGGTCTGTTTAGACTTTGTGCATTCTCTTGCTGTTTAGCAGAGTTGCTGTGCTGCTTAGCACAAGGCATTCCTGTTTAGGAATTCCTTCTCCTTTCAAGAGAGGCCTATTGAAGGAGCTTGCTCTTCATTTCTCCACATTCAGGCTTCAGGCCAAGCATCCTCCTTCAGCTACAGTGCAGTATCTGTTTAGAGCTGAGTTGTGTTGCAGGGTGTTGCAATGGAGGTTCCTCAACACCACTTCCTGAGCTTATTTTTCAGAGGAGGAAGATTTATTTCCTTTGGGAGATTAGTTGGGAAGCCCTTGGAGAATATTTCAGATCTTGGCACTTTTCCAACCTATTTTCTTGCACCTACAACACAGTATCCCTCAGTGACTGTGTTATTTTCAGAGAGTATTTGCAGTGTGGGTTGCAGAGTTTGTTTGGAGGGTGAAATCTTCAGTGTTAGGATCAACCTTTCACTTGGAAGATCCATTGGAGGAGGTTTTTTCAGTTTGTGCATCATCTTCATCCATCTCCATCCAGTTCTTGAGTTGCAGCTGCTACTCAGTCTTGAGACTGCCACTCCGGCATTTTGCCACATTTGCATATTTCAGCCAATCCTTCAAGGATTGTCTTGAAATTGTCTTTGGGAGCTTAGATCTTCACTCCCAATGTTGTATGAGACATACATTTGTGTATCCATGTATTGACATTTTCTAGCAGCATTTGCTCCTTATAAAACTGCGGTGTCATAGCCTTGGGATTTCTTGTGTAGCAGTGTTTTTCCATATTTCATGTACATGTTGTCTTGAGGCTAGTATTGCCTAACTTGAGTGACTATTTCCTCAAGATCTTGTATACATTTTGTTGCAACAACTTAATATGATGGCTATGTTCTCTTCTTATCTTTTATGATTTGATTTGTCACTGCTACTCCAGTTTGTGTTCATGTATTGTTGGATCTCCAATTTTGGAATATCTTAAGATATTCCCATTGTTGTAGATTTTCCCTATTTTGGGATATTACAGTGGTATCATAGCATAATATTGGCTCAGCCTATGGATCTAAGCCATGATGCTATCAAGAAAAGAGGAGATGAAGACTCCATTATTTGGAGGAAAGAAAGAGGAGAGGCTCTCAAAGCTTCTTCCTAAATCTGTACAGAGCATTCAAGAAGATCTCAAGAAGATCAGAAGGGAGATGTGTATAGAATCTCCAAGAGGGTTTGAATCTGAATCAAACTCTAGATTTTCATATGATGAGTGTGAACATGTAGCCACACGTCATGATACACAACGCAATCACATGCCCAAATTTTCCATGAGAGAGATGGAAGAAGAAGGAATGACTAGGAGGGAAACTCTTACTAATTTTCTGCAAGAGTCTGAGTCTAAAACTCAGAAGTTTAGAGATCATATTACTTTTCTAGAATTTTGCAAGGTCAAGGTGAAGAGAAGCAAGAAGCATGATAGGGGTAGATTCCTTTTATCTACTTTTTATGGTTCACCTACATGTTCAGCTAGAGCTTGGGTGGAAGAACTAGACACCTTTTTGCAACAGCGCAAAATTTCTGAAGATGAAGCCATCAGAGTTGCGGCGTTGCATCTTGGAGGTAAGGCCTATGCATGGTGGATATTTGAGTCCTTTTCTTTGAAAAATGCAAACACTTCTTCTTATGCAAGGTTTATTAAGACATTGGTGGAAATGTTTGATGGAAAACTTTCTGCAACACATATGGTGAAGCCAAACAAATCTAAACAAACCAAACCCTTACATGTGATGGAGGAAACTATAAATTCAGATCCACTTCAGAAAACCATGGAGGAGGCTGAAATCTTGCATCATACCTTGCTAGAGGCAAGACCTCTATCTTATATTCCTAAAAAAGAGGGCATGGAGATCCCTTTTTCAAAAGAGGATCCATACCTTAAAAATGAATAAAATCCCTCATAATATGGAAAGGGATCATCATAGGAGCTGGATTTCACACCCTCATGTGTGAACAGGGTCATTTTCATGTGGACAAGGTCAATTTTGACCAAGTCAACAATGTTGGGATAGGAGGTGGAGAACACTTGGAGAGACAACACAGTATGAATGGGAGGAAGATTCCTTGGTGCAGGAAACCCTAATGAGTGGGACCCATGGTGAGCCAATATTGGGATATTACATATCGCCGCGACCGAAACGACTATTGGTATGGTATTAGTCCAAGTAGAAGATGGAATTTAACATCTGATATATTATTTGAGTTGTTATATCAATGATACAGAAGCTAAATACTTATACGTAGAAAAGCTTGCCTTGGAAGCCGTTCAAGCTATCCAAAGATTTCGCCATTATATCCTGCTCTGAAAAACCACTATCATTTCAGATTGCAACCCCATGACTTATATCTTATCACATCAATTTCTGGGGGGCAAATATTCAAAATGGATTGTCATTTTGCAGGAATTTTATTTGGAGTTCATCAAATCCAAGTCAAAGAAGTCTTTAGTTTTGGCTGAGCTTCTATGTGACCTTCCCTCTGATAGTACTGCAACTACGTTAGAACCATCAATTCTTGAAGAGTCTCTGTTTCTGATCGGATCATCTAATCCTTGGTATGGAGATTTCATCATTTATCTCCAAACCCAAACTTTTTGACCTGATACCTCTCGCTCTAAACAACGACGTATTCGATACCAAGCCAAAGATTATCTGATCGTAGGCGATACACTTTCTCATCGTGGTGTCGATTCCATTTTAAGGAGGTGCCTCACCCACAAGGAGGCTAAAAAAGTGTTAAATGATTGTCATGCTGGGGCTTGTGGTGGACATTTATCTGGATATGCTACCGCGTAGAAGATACTCTGCGCCGGTTACTTTTGGCCTACTATTTTTCGAGATTGCATCCTCGCGGTCAGAAGTTGTCATGCATGCCAGATTTTTTATCGTAAAATATGCAAACCGCTAGCACCAATGCATCCTGTTGTCTCTGTGGGACCATTTTCGAAATGGGGTATTGACTTCATGACCTGTTAACCTTGTTCATCCGGGGGGCATGGTTATATTATTATCGTAGTCGACTACTTTACCAAATGGGCCGAAGCGATGCCTACATTCAACAACACGGGGCAGACAACTGCATTGTTTTTCTTTAATCATGTTATTGCACGGTTTGGGGTCCCACAGGAAATAGTTACAAATCATGGGAAGCATTTTCGCAACCACATGATGTCTGAATTGACTGCCAAGTTAGGATTGTCACATGATAATTGTACTCATTATCCACAATCAAATGGACAAGTTGAGGCTATTAACAAGATTCTTAAACGTATGCTTCAACGTATGATAGGAGTTCGTAAAATAAACTGGAATTTGATCCTATACTCCGCCTTGTGGGCGTATCGAATCTCAGTGAGAAACGCAACTGGATTTACTCCTTTTCAATTGGTGTATGGTCTAGAAACTATCTTACCTATCCAATGTGAAATACCATCATTAAAACTGACAATAGACTTGTTACTTGATACCTCAAAAGAAGAAGCGCGTCTCCTTAACCTCATCCATATTGATGAAACGCGTCGTGAAGCCCGATTGGCCAACGAAGCACATAAGAGACGTATAAAGGCGCAATACGACAAAAATGTCCAACCTCGCATCTTCTCACAGGGCGACTTGGTCCTTCTTTACGATCAAGAAGCTGATGTAATAGGTACAAGGAAATTTGAGCCATTATGGCATGGCCCCTATATTTTCAAAAGAGTTATTGCTATGGGTGCCTATGAGTTGGTTGATTATGATGAAACTCCGTTGGCGTAGCCTAGAAATGGGTTGTATTTGAAACGTTACTATGCTTAATCATGAGCATAGTAATTTTTTGTATCGTATTGTATATATATGTTGTTGATTTGCATTCACTATCTTAATTTATTTTTAGGGTTTTCTTGACGTTAGTAATCCACTTTACGTTTCATCACACATGTATGAATCTTCAGAACCATTTGTTGGATATGCTGATGGTGCTAGTCGTAGTACGCAGAATTTTTCCTCTGCAGCGTGGGTCATTTTCGCTCTGAACGATGATTTAGTGAGTTTTCAAGGGATTTGTATTAGTATAATACGATGAAACATTAATGCTATTTGAGTATAGCATTGATCAAAATTCTCACAGTCTTAGAAGCTAATTTTAGTATTCATATAATCATAAGGTTAGACTCACAACTTGTGTTATTACAACTTACTAGTGTTTATACTGTTAGAAATCCAACACTTCTTAGATTGTTCCTAAGAGTTCAACTTTTGGAAAGACATTTTGATTTTGTTCAATATCAACACATTTCCATAAATTTGAACACATTGACTGATTCATTAGCTAATCAAGTTTTAGATAGACATTTGCAACATATGTAAAGAAAACATTCACATTATCGAGTAGGATTGAAAAATAAACATATAAAAAACTCTCAAATCATATAGATATATAGCT
>CM076570.1:254107535-254251908 GCA_034641835.2 Pinus albicaulis
AAGGACATGATTAAAGAACTAGAAGAAAAATTTAACAACAATCTCACCCTAAATAGTGGGGCAGGTAAATTAGATATCAAACCAATTAAAGATGAAATAAAAAAATTGATTGAATTAGACCATGAGTGTAATAAAAGGGCCTTGAACCTTATAATCTTTGGTTTGAAAGAGGAGGTAGACAATGATACTTTAGCCATAGCCCAGACAGAATTACATAATAGATTACAAATTGAAACCACGTGTCTCACAGAAGCAACAAAGTTAGGGAAATTAACTGAGAATAAAGGAAGGCTGATCTGAATAAAGGTGAGCTCTACTAACTATAAGTATGACATACTTAGTAAAACCTCAAGTCTAAAAGGAACGAGAATATTTATAAACGAAGATCTCATTCCAGAAGATCAAGCAGAATTAAGAAAGGAGGTTCAAAAGGTAAAAGAAGCTAGGAAGGAAAGAAAATTGGAAATAATCAGAAATAGAAAAGCAGTTATTCGAGATAGAAACCAAAAAGATAGTAATAAATAGCAATTCAACATGCTACGAATTCTTTCTTGGAACTGTCGGGGCTTTCCATGGAACAAAGGCCCCAAGCTAAGTTGGATCTCAAATGATGTTGATATTATATTGCTTGTTGAAACTTGGGAGCACGAAGAATCTAAGGTCCCTAACATAGATGGATTTGCACTATGGTCTACCCGAAACAAGCGATCCTCCAGTAGAGGCATTGGGAGCATAGCTTGCTACATTAAGAAAAACATATCCCCTCATGCTAGGATTTATAAAAACGACCCTTACAACCAATATAGTTGGATTGAGATTACTGACATTAATGATAAAAAGACCTACATAGCAATCTATTATTTTCCCCCCATTAATTCTAACTTTTATAAGAAAAAAAATCTAGATAAAAATAGTCCTTACAATGGTTTAGAGAATGATATATCTAGCCTAAGGAATGAAGGTAATATCCTTTTAATGGGCGACTTTAATGCTCGAACTTCAAGCAACCAAGCTATTCTTCTAAGCAATCATTCCAACCCCAATCCTCCTTGGTTAGATGAAGATCTTACTCTGGCTAGCTGGTACAAAAGGAGCTCTGAAGACCTCGGGGATAATTTGTTTGGGTCGGAGCTAGTCAAGCTTTGTAGTGCTCAGGATCTCATAATTTGCAACAGTCTAAAGAAGTGGCCCAATTCTAGCAATATGACCTGCATCCATGGGCTTGGCAGGAGCGTGGTAGACTATGTTATTTCCGATCTCCCTTTATACAATGAGATAATAAATTTTGAAATCTTAGACGACCACGAGCCTGACTCTGATCATAGGCCTTTACTCATAACTCTCAATTTTGTCATGCATAGAGATCCCATAGAAGATAATCCTTATATTCAAAAGAACTTAATCTTTGATAGAAATAAAAACAATCTCTTTCTAAATGAATTAAAAACTAATTTGCTTCATTTATCTAGTATAGACAACATAGATGACCTCTATCATAATTTTACTACAACCCTCTCATATTCTATTAACAAGTTCTCAATTGAAATCTCAAGTAATAAAAGAAATAGAAAAACCAACCCATGGTATGACAAAGATTGTAAAAGTGTGAGGAGAGAAATTAAGGAAGTTGTTGATGAATCTCTCAAAATTAACAAGATAAAAATCTACAAAACCCTAACTAAAAGGAAAAAAAGGAAATATATTCGTAAAAGACAAAAGAATCTCTTACACCTCTCTAAGGTGGCTCCTAAGAAATTCTAGAGGCAGATTCTAACTAGGAAAACTAAAGATAATAATAAAATTTCTTTACATGACTGGAATTCCCATCTTAAAAAGATTTATGAATCTCCAAATGCTAGGGATTTTGAAACCCTCCTCACAACAAAAGAACTTTTCTCATTAGAAGACATTGATTTTGGGGTTAAACACTTGGCAAATGGGAAAGCTAAAGACATTGAAGGTTACCAGGTGGAAATCTTAAAAATTGGAGGTCCTGTCCTCATCCCCCACATCCACAAGCTTTTCAACCAAGCGGTCAAGCAAGGGTTCTCTAAACCTTGGACTCAAAGCCTCATTATCCCTATTTTTAAAAGTGGGGATACAAATAACCCCTCTAATTATCGAACAATTATGGTTAGCCCTCTCTTAGCCAAGTTATATGGTATTATTTTGGAAAAGAAGTTGAGCATTTGGCTTGAAAGTGAAGGTAAGCGGGCTAAAGGCCAAGCGGGTTTTAGAAGGCAGCACTCAACAACGGACCACCTTGTTACGCTTAGGATCATTGTGGAGGAAAGCCGCAATGATAAATCAAATCTCTTTTGTTGCTTTGTGGACTTTAGAAAGGCTTTCGATACAGTTCTTAGAAATAACCTATGGAATAGATTAGAAGAGCTAAATGTTCCTTTCGAGCTAAGAGCGGCCGCTATAAGGTTATACGAGAATGTAATTGCCAAGTTAAAGAGCAATGAGGGGTGGTCGCAAGATATTAAGTGTAATATCGGAGTTAAACAAGGTTTCCCCCTCTCCCCTACCCTATTTGGAATTTACATCGACAAGCTAGAAGGTTGTTTAGAGGAAGCAGGATGTGCTGGCACGATCTTAGTTGGGATAGTCATCATCCTTCTTCTCTATGCTGATGATATTGTTCTTCTCGAAAGGTGCCCATCTAATCTTGATAAGCAACTTAGACTTCTTAAGGATTTCTTCTCTACCATGGGTATGTCTGTTAACACTGACCAAACAAAAGTTATGATTATCAAATCAAAGAAGGACACTTACGCTAATTTTATGTATGACAATAGTAACTTGGAGGAAGTGTCTTCTTACAAGTACCTAGGAATTGATATTCATCACAAGCTCAACTGGAATTATAGCATTCAGAAAAGGATTAATGCGGGGTGGAAAGCTTATTTTGGTCTTGAAAATAATTGTAAAACGACAAACCTCGTAATGTGGGATAGAAAGAAGTTCCTCTTTGAAACTTTAGTCACTCCTGTTATCTTATATGGATGTGAGGTTTGGGGTTGCAGCATCTCTAGAGAATCCTGGAGAAAGATTGAGCAAATCCAGAAGCGTTTTATAACGTATAACCTTAAAATTAAAAGCAATACACCCTATCTTATTCTCCTTATAGAAGTGGGTCTTTCCCTTATCGAGAGCCTAGCTATGACTAGGCTTCTGCTGTACAAGCACAAGCTCAATAGCATAGGAGACCATAGACTTCCTAAGTTAGCTTTAAATTCTAGCCAAAACCACCTAAGGCTTAAACGAGGTTGGTATAAAGACACCATGGCCTGGGTAAACCATTGGGAGATCAACGAGAATGTTGCATTGCAAAACATCAATAACATTAAAAAAATTGTTACTTCTAAGTTCAAAGAAAAAATGTGGTGTGAGAAAGATCTAGTAGCTAAAATAAAATTAAGGCATTATAAGGAGGTCATCAACCCCAACTTAGAAGATCAAAAGTATCTCTCTATTTTAACTAGCTCAAAGAAGAAAATTAATATAGCCAAGATTAGAACGAACACTCATGAGCTCCATAGTGAAACAGGTCATTGGACAGTTCCTAAAACACCATGGATGGAAAGGATCTGCCATCTCTCTGAGAATATTGTTGAACCCTTAGTTAAACTGAGAGGTGGGGGTGAATCAGTTTAACACATACATGGACTTTTAAAACTTTTCTCTCAAAATATATTTACACCTTCACTTCATGATCAACTTTAATATGTGAGCAATCTTTATTAGTGAGCAGCAAGTATCAAACAGATTTGTTAATGTAACAGCAGTCTTAATATGTGAGCAACAAGTATTAAGCAGATTATATAAATCATATCAACACATAAACATCATGCACAGAGACACCAGATATAAGTGGAAACCCATAAAGGGAGAAAACCACATCTTATTATTGTTGTGATGCAAAGGCAAGCTCCAACTCCCTCTCACCACTGATTTTCTGTAGGCACCGACCTACAGGAGGCTCCTACCTCAATTCTGCAAGCTACAACATGCAAGGAAGCTCCAACTCCCATCAATTTTCTGCAGGCACCAACTTACAGGAGGCTCCAACCTCAGTCAGCTACAACTGAAATTTTATCAAGCTACAACTTGATGTGGAAGCACCAACTCCCATCTATTTTCTGCAGGCACCAACCTACAGGAGGCTCCTACCTCAGTCAGCTACAACTGACATCTATCAAGATACAACTTGATAGGGAAGCTCCAACTTCCTTACTTTTTCAAAAGAAAAACACTTGCTGATTTACCTTGGATATCAGCTCTGTTATGTACCTTCTTCTCTGCTGTTCATCAACTCTTATATCAGACCTGCATCATCTCTGCTCAACCCCTTCTTCTTCTTTGCTAAGCTCCTCCTTATTCATATTCTTCTTGCAGCTTTCTTATTCTCTTCAACCCTCTTTAATTCTGTTGCACACTCTCTTCTTCTCTCACTCTTTTTCTGTCAACTCTTCTCCCCTTGGGTATTATCCTATTTTATACAAACTAGCTTCATGGCTGTTTGTATTCTACCTGGAATTCGAAATGGACAGTCATGTCTCTTTGCCTTCTGCCCTCTCAATCCTTTTATCTGCTTATTCAGAAAATATAACTGTAGGTATCAATTTAACATTACAGTGGGAATTTGTTCTCTCTCGGAGACTTTCCAATGCATCACAAACAATAAAAACAATTAAAACATTTACATTCGAATTACAATGTGAACTCCAGCTTAACTCATTTAGTCTTTTGAATTGGTACGCATTTGTCTCTTCTCTGGCTGTCTTTGTCTTTTCTGTGACTGTGTTTTATCTCCTTTCGGCTCTGTTTGCTCTTCTGTCCTCTGATATGGTGTAACTGCTGCATACGTGTAATTGTGCCTTTTATATCCACTGAGTGTAAATCTGGAGGAATTCCAACCCTTTTCATGCCACGAGTGTCTTGTTGATGTGGCGAGTTCCGCAGGCCGGAACATACATATATCACAACTATATTAATTTAATAATTTCCCTCCCGTTAAGCTGAGGCCCGTGGGTCTACAGACCACGTGGCTTATCGCAGCAACGTTATATATATACAATAGCTTCTTTTAATACAATCTTAAATCGACTCTTGGCGTCCTTATATAAGGTTTTAACAAACAAACTGCCGCTTCTACTATAATCAACGAATAATATTGTTAATACTTAAAGAATTCCCTTTTGGGCCCACCTGACACATTTTCCGATGCAATATATTGATCCTCCAGCGATTTCCGATTCCGATTGATCGCTCCTGCTCCAATTGCGATTGATCGCAATCGCAACTTCAAATACTCCGATGTGATTGAGTCACTGTTCACTGTTCTTTGTCGATGCGATTGACTAATATCGATGCGATTGGGACTCAAATTTTATTAATCAAAGTTTATAAGCCCATCGGGTCCGGGCTTCCAATCGCAATTGCAACTCTTATATTGTGATGTTTCGCTCCCCTTGCGATTTCCGATTGCGATTGATCGCAATCACAACTTTGAGTTGCAAGACTTATCAATTGCGGTTTATAGACCCGTCGGGTCCGGATTCTCATCGCAATCGCGATTTCTTGTGGGTTACATATTACGCTGCTCTTGTGATCTCCGATTGCGATTGGGGAGGGGTCCCACTTTACATTACGTGCTCCGCTTAAATATATTAATGTATATGCCTTGACTATTGTTTATATGATGTGCTTCACACATATATATAACAGATAAATATGTATATATTGCCAATGGGTCATGCGATTCCTGGAATAATGTTTATGAATTATGTTAAATATATAAGGCCGGTTGGAGTGTGCGATTCCCGGAATTTGGTTTTGCATTATATGCGTAATGCCCGGCTTGGGGTATGTTTCTCGGAATTTTATAACTGCTCTGCCTCTGCCTCTGCATCTGCTGCTTCTGTCGCTCTGCCTCTACCTCTACTGCTGAGATAACGGTTCTGCCTCTATTATATTCGCTTCCTCTGCCTTCATTTGTTTCTTTGCTGCCTCCATTGCCTATCTCTACTATCTCTCTGTTTCTATCTCTTCTTCTTGTCTAATGCTGCTCCTTGCTTCTTCAAATGGTCCTGTCTGTGCTTCTCTTTGCTACCTCTGCCTCTGCCTTTGCTGTACCTCTGTTCTTTGCCTATCTCTGCATCTGTTGCCTTCTTTGCACTACATTTCTTAAGTTCAACTCTTTTGTACATTACGTTGCCTCTGCTTCTATTCACTGTCTCTGCTTTGTCTGTTGCCTCAGTTCCTTATTTGTCTTGCTTCTTTTGCTGCCTTGCTACCTCTTCTTATGCTTTCTCTACTCCTTGGCTGATGTTTCAAGTGCTCCTCCTTTGTCATCTCCTTTGCCTTATTGCTAGTTCAGGTGCTGCTCCTTTGTGTTCCTTTGCCATCAATGACAACATTTCCAACAGTCTCCCCCTTTGGCATTGATGGCAACACATCCACCGATAATCCAATGCTTCCTCCAGATCTTCCTTTGTCTAGCTTCTTTTAGAAGAATTTTTCTTCTATTTCTTGCTATTCCTCCCCCTTTGACATCAATGGCAAAGGGTTGCACATTTCTCAGTGTTGATTCTTTCTTTGCATTTCTTCTTTCTGAGATGTGTTTAGGCCTTCTTCTTCTGACTGTGTACCTTGCTGCTCCAAACTGGTGCATAAGGGTTGTTGAGAGAACACTTTTGAGAATATTTGAACTTGTAAATACACATTAAGTCGATATCATTCCAAAGCATAGACTCCTTGCACTTGTATAGAGAGTAAGTGATGACAGCTATATTTAATCGGACTTGTATAATAAGAGATGCAATATTGGATCAAGAATTAAATATTGTGAATGCTCCAAGTGACATATCAGGCTTGCTTCAGCTATACTTCAGTCTATATCTGATGTAGTGCGCCAATACCTTTCTATTGAGGAAGATTGTATATGGAATAAGTCTTCTTCTGCAATAGACATCTGCAGTACCACACTTGTTCAATTGTGATGAAGCCAATATATCCTTTATTTTTGCGGTACACCTTTCCTGCCTGTTGGTAAAGATATGACCTAGGATGTTGATATTATCCTTAATAGTTGAAGGTTCTTGTTATAGATGTGATCAATGATTTAACCAAAATTTGATCTAAGAGATCAAATGCCTTTACTGCTTGCATAAAGTACTTTCACAACAAAACCTTGAGGTAGGATGCATTCAATGTATTGGTCAATCTCAATTATCAGCCATGCAATTCATTTATGTCATAAGGGGTATGTATGTCAACGATCAATTTCTCTTTACTGATCAAATAGTCCTTCATACTTCAGATATTTTGACTGTTCTATCAGGATGATCTTCCCCAGAAGCATATTCAAGATGTTTAATTGAAAACTCAATAAACCATTTTCACACAGTTTTATGACTGATCTTAAGGAGAAGGCCTTGAAGTTCTTTTGCCATAGTTCATTGATACTGTGGACCTGTATCATACTGCTGCTTCACTGAGAATGCTTGGTAATTTTTTGATAAGAATGCTTCTTGTACCTAAACATCAATTGATATTACTTTGATAAACCATGCAGAGGTTTCACTTCAGCTTGCACATTTACCCATAATTAAGACATCTATTATTGAGCTCTCCACTGTTTTCAACAACAATCATCAATATACTGAATCTGATCTTGGTCTCATTAATCTTTTGCTTTTTCTGTCATGATGTTCAGAGGAAGTCATAGCATTTTCTTTTCTAGGACTGCTCTAGAACCATTGCTGCTTTACATACAATTCAACTGTTCTATATATCTTGGTTCACCTCTGTGTCTATTCATCTGTTCACTGTACTTGTGTGCACCAGCTACATATATAACTGCTTTTCAGGTTTATTCTCAAATGCATATGAATCTGGGCATGTTTGTTTATTACCATCTTTGTTCTCGGGCTACCTGCTTGCATTCTCTGTACATATATGAGTTTTAAACTTAATGGTTGAAGCTCATATTACAAATTCAATTCACCTTTTTCCCTATACTTATTCCTGTCAAACCTGTAATCCTTGTGTATCTCTGTCAGACCCATACTTTATCCTTGTGTTTATTCACCTGTTCACTGTCTTATTTCTATTCTCAGGCTACCTGTCTACATTCTCTGTTCATATTATATGAAATATTTTCGTATATATTCCCTCGGACCTCATAAAGTGTCGAATAACATTAATAAACCACATTCATATATATATATGACTCCGTCGGGGCCCGCAATTCAATCAAACGAACGCATCCGTACCTGGCTTAACCTCCGCACACCTTAGTTAAACTTCGAGCAAGTTTTGCGAATGATCGCCGTCGGATATCGAGCCTCCAGGTCAACGGTGTGTATCGATTTCGCTCGATGTCTTCAGTCAATGTATATTGCACGAAGGCGCACTTTAAAGGGCGGTTTTGAAATGGGTCCCTTGCCACGTGTCGATTCCTGTATGGAATCACTCCAATTCAGAAAATACCACCTGCTCCGGAAAAGTGGTGCGAAATGGCAGGGTGGTTTTCGGCAATCCGCGTTCACTGTTCATCTGGTCGTGGTTCCACTTCCTCCTACGCTCCAGGTTCTGGCCCGACACTTTTACTCCGGGTTCTATTCTCCTCCTTTAACCTCATATTCCACCCATTATACATTAAAGAGTTCTTTTATACTCTGACTCAGAGTTCTGCCACTTCCTTATGTAGAGTGCACACAACCACTCCTCAAGAGCTCATGTGTTCATACGGAGTTAATTTGACCATTACACAATAATATTAATTCAATGTCTCATATACAGAGATTCGCACTATACATAATTGCAGGGAATAATCAATAAATGCACAATACGCAAGGTATTCCTCACACAGGGTTTAGACGACAAATGCACAGCTTCACTGAGATAATTTCCTCATATGATCCGACCAAGAATACATAAATCTATACATGGAACTTATTCACAATTATTATAATTCATAACCGGCCAGATATTCAACTCGATGGCCATTATCCTCCTATACTGTTACTGAAGAGGTTCTCTGTCTCTTTGCAGCTCTCGGGTTCCCTCTCCAGTCCTCTTCTGCCATTTAGACAATGCTCCAACTCATCCCCAAGCAGTTTAAGTCTTTACCACAGGGTTTTAGTCTTCAATCAAAGTCTATGCTCAATAATTGCTCAATAATTCATCTGCAAACTGTATTACACCCCTAATTCATGAATAAACCTCTGTATTACACTCCTTCAGGCCTTTTCAACTCCACTGCTCTGTCTCTAATTCCTTTTTCTTCCTGATCTCATAGTTGTTCTCATTACATGGAGCTCTTCTTAGACTATTTCCATGGGGTCTATATATGAATTTCTCTCCCCCAGGGATGTTGCTTCATATTTGTAACTGGTTAGATATTTGCTTTGTTTCCTAGAGCAGCTCCCCCTGAGACTATGCTAGATTCATTATGTTATGGAGATAATAGGCTCCCCTTTTCTCTTTTCTTTCCATACTTTATTGGGGTTCTTCATAATGACTCCTCTTCCTTTTGATTCATAGTTTTGATTGATCTGTTTTGATTCCATCATATGTCTAGAGTTCTTTAATGTATATGGTAGATTACAATCTTTTGCTTTGTGACCAAGTTTGAGGCATACATAACATCTTATTTGACCAATGTGCATTTGAGCTGATGTATAATGCTTTGTTCCCCTTCTTGAATACATTTTACATTCAACAGATTTATGTCCAAAATTATTGCATGCATAACAGTAGCCATGGAAATAATTTGTGTACCTGGTGAAGGATTGTCTTTTCCATATGCTTGCTTGAGGGGTTCTTCTCTTTTGCTGCATCCTTTGCTGGTTGGACTGGATTGGCTTTGTCTTACAATATGCTGCATTATGTCCTGGTTTATGACAAGAGAAACATGTGCTATTTTTCATAGGAGGGAGGAACCTCCTTTGACATCTTCCGAATTTGTTCAATCCATCCCTAGGAGCATATGAGCCTTTAGTAGCTGATTGTTTCATCCTCTCATTCTCTGCTCTTTCATGTTGCTGCTTGATTATGTTTGTTTCTTTACAACTCATGTTCCTGCTGGTTTCTGCTTCTGTAGGAATTTGTTGAGCTGTTTCACAGTTCTTTACAGTTTTTACAAAAATGATTTTCTTGTTATCTTCAACCTTGGACTTACTGGTTTCACCTTCATATCCTATCCCAGCCTTTATGAGAGGTGACCTTTGAGCCTTTAGAATCTGGTCCAACTATTCAGAGCTTTTCATTTGAGGAGTATTCATTAATAAATCTCTTTGGGCCTTTTCTAATTTCTTTCTTATGCTCACTACTTCTTCTTCCAGTCTCTCACATTCCATATTTTTCTCTTTCATTTGTTGCAGCAGAGTGTCTTCTACTTTCTTTGCCTCTTCAAGTTGTGTCTTCAGGCCAATAATTTCTTTCCTATCTTCATATTCTTTTTCATCACATATTTGTACCAATCTCTTAAGGTCTTTGTTTTCATTCTTCAATTTTTCTATTTCAGTCAGAGCTGTGTCAAGTTTGGCTTTTTCTTCAGCTGCAATTTCTTCATGGCTCTTACTACCATTCACAATAGCAGGTACTTCATTTGATTGAATATTTTCCTGTTGACATGAATTTTTCTTCTTCTTAATTCTCTTATCCTTCTTGTCAGTGCAGTCCTTAGTGTTTACTCCATGCATGAAGTGCAATCTATCCCAGATTTCTTTTGCAGAGGTTAAATCCATTATCAACTCAAGGTCCTTGTTATGAAGATTTCTATATATCACACATTTTGCCTTGGAATTCCTCTGTTGTTATTTCATCGTGGGTGAGTCTTTGCAGTAACCATCACACACAAGCTTCCATACCTCAGGTTCATAGGCCATTAAACCTGTTTTAACCTTATCTCTCCATTCAGGAAAGTTTGTTGTATTTAACACAGGTGCATTTTGATAGTCCATGACTCAACCAGATCTCCTTCAAGCTATTAAGCTTACACCAAAGGAACCCGCTCTGATACCAATTGTTGAACTCTTAGTTAAACTGAGAGGGGGGGGGGGTGAATCAGTTTAACACATTCATGGACTTTTGAAACTTTTCCTTTAAAACTTATTTTACTTTATTAACACCTTCATTTCATGATCAACATAATGTGTGAGCAATCTTTATTTATGAGCAGCAATTAATAAGCAGATTAGATAATGTACCAGCAGTCTTAATATGTTAGCAACAAGTATTAGCAGAGTAGATATATCATATCAACACATAGAAATCATGCACATAGACACCAGATATACGTGGAAACCCATAAAGGGAGAAAACCACATCTTATTATTGTTGTGATGCAAAGGCAAGCTCCAACTCCCTCTCACCACTGATTTTCTGTAGGCACCAACCTACAGGAGGCTCCAACCTCAATTATGCAAGCTACAACTTGCAAGGAAGCTCCAACTCCCATCAATTTTCTGCAGGCACCAACCTACAGGAGGCTCCAACCTCAGTCAGCTACAACTGACATTTTATCAAGCTACAACTTGATGTGGAAGCACCAACTCCCATCTATTTTATGCAGGCACCAACCTACAGGAGGCTCCTACCTCAGTCAGCTACAACTGACATCTATCAAGCTACAACTTGATAGGGAAGCTCCAACTTCCTTACTCTTTCAAAAGAAAAACACTTGCTGATTTACCTTGGATATCAGCTCTGTTCTGTACCTTCTTCTCTATTGTTCATCAACTCTTATATCAGACCTGCATCATCTCTGCTCAGCCCCTTCTTCTTCTTTGCTCAGCTCCTCCTTATTCACATTCTTCTTGCAGCTTGCTTATTCTCTTCAACTCTCTTTAATTCTGCTGCACACTCTCTCCTTTTCTCATTCTATTTTCATCAACTCCTTTTTCCCTTTGGGTATTATCCTATTTTATACAAACTAGCTTCATGGCTGTTTGTATTCTACTTGGAATTCGAAATGGACAGTCATGTCTCTTTGCCTTTTGCCTTCTCAATCCTTTTATCTGCTTATTCAGAAAATATAACTGTAGGTATCAATTTAACATTACAGTGGGAATTTTTTCTCTCTCGAAGACTTGCCAATGCATCACAAACAATAAAAACAATTAAAACATTTACATTCGAATTACAATGTGAATTCCAGCTCAACTCATTTAGTCTTTTGAATTGGTACGCATTTGTCTTTTCTTTGGTTGTCTTTGTCTTTTCTGTGACTGTGTTTTATCTTCTTTCGGATCTGTTTGCTCTTCTGTCCTCTGCTGTGGTGTAACTGCTGCATATGTGTAAATGTGCCTTTTATATCCGCTAACTGTAAATCTGGAGGAATTCCAACCCTTTTCATGCCACGAGTGTCTTGTTGATGTGGCGAGTTCCGCAGGCTGGAACATACATATATCACAACTATATTAATTTAATAATCTACCTCCCGTTAAGCTGAGGCCCGTGGCTCTACAGACCACGCGGCTTATCGCAACAACGTTATATATATACAACAGCTTCTTTTAATACAATCTTAAATCGACTCTCGGCGTCCTTATATAAGGTTTTAACAAACAAACTGCCGCTTCTACTCTAATCAATGAATAATCTTGTTAATACTTAACGAATGCCATTTTGGGCCCACCTGACACGTTTTTCGATGCAGTATACTGATCCTCCAGCGATTTCCGATTCCGATTGATCGCTCCTGCTCCGATTGCGATTGATCGCAATCGCAACTTCAAATACTCCGATGCGATTGAGTCACTGTTCACTGTTCTTTGCCGATGCGATTGACTAATATCGATGCGATTGGGATTCAAATTTTATTAATCAAAGTTTATAAGCCCATCGGGTCTGAACTCTTAATCACAATCGCAAGTCTTTTAATATGTGTTGCGATTGGCCACTGTTCATTGTATTTTGCCGATGCGATTGGGAAAGGACTTCAAACACGTTTGAATTATAATTCATACCTCCATCGGGTCCGGACTTCCAATCGCAATCGCAACTCATATATTCTCCGATGCGATTGACCAGTGCCGATGCGATTAGACCTGGAACTCAAATATATATTAACCATGATTTATAGACCCATCGGGTCCGAACTTCAATCGCAATCGCAACTTCCTGTTGGTTACATGTTCCACTACCCTTGCGATCTTCGATTGCGATTGGGGAGGGGTCCCACTTTATATTACTTCCTTTCCATTGATCATAACGTGCTCCGCTCAAATATATTTATGTATATGCCTTGGACCTTTGCAACATATGTAACGCGCGACATTTATATGTATTGTGATGGATATATATATATATATATATATATATATGTGTCCGCCAAATGTTACATTCCTAATAATGTTTCTCAGATATATGCATTGCATTGCTGCTGGAGTTAAGCGATTCCTAGAATAAGGATTATGTATTATATGTATAACGCCGGTTGGAGTGTGCGATTCCCAGAATTTTATAACGGTTCTCTGCCTCTGTCACTTAGCCTCTGCCTCTGCCTCTGCTGCTTCTGCCGCTCTGCCTCTGTCTTTGTCTTCCGATAACGGTTCTTCACTGTGCTTCTATGACTGTTACATTTTGACTTTCTTCTTGCTGCCTCTATTGCTTTCGCTGTGACTCCATTGCCTTCCTCTGTTTCAGCACTGCCTTCATTGCATGTTTCTTTAGCCAATATCGCCGACCTTCCGTCTCACGCACGTCCGTTTCATCTCTTCCTCTCGTATTTGCCGCTTCGCTTTCGCTGCCGATAATCGTCTCCGTTTCATCATTTCTTTTTTATTTTCTTCCACTCGTCATTGCCTCCTTTGTTGTCTCCTTCTGGTCGTTCCTCGCTATATTTTTGTTTCTATCTCTTCTTCTTTTCTAATGTCGTCTCGCTTGTCATCTCCTTTGCCATCTCTCGTTTCATTTATTGTCTGTGTCATCTCGTCTGTCATCTCCTTTTCGCCTTATTGCTGGTTCAAAGTTACCTTTGTGCTCCTTTGCCATCAATGACAACATTTCCAACAAAATAAAACACTCTGAAAGATAGATGAATCAAAGTTTTGAATAAGTCCGAAAGTGTTATAGATAGCATAATGAATTACGAAGGCCAAAAGTAGAAATTAAGCCTTAAAGCACAGTTTAAATGATTAAGTTAAGCAAAATTAGGCCTAAAGATAGCCTCGAACACATCAAAAGGGAGAAATTATTTCACTTGATAAATCAAATTGACACCTTTGGCCTACCCTTTATCTGTAAAGCAAATTGACAATTATTACACAGTCAGAAGATATTTTAAATTGTCAAGACAGTTAATGTAAAGATAAAGATAGGCCTCAAAGTCAAACTTTTCACCTATTTTATCCTTAGAAAGTTAAGATAAAGTTATTAAACAGAGAAGTAGTTGCACACATGTTCCTACCTTATGCCTTGCATGGATTTCAAGGTCAGGGATGCATTTACTCTGTAATTAACAACACTTGGACCCTAGATCAGTTCCACCTCCTCATTTGCAGCATAAATACTGCATTCAAACTCATTGGTTGTGGGCATTTGATGACTCTTTGAATTAATACATAGCTCTACTGAAGTTGAAAAAAAATTGATGTTTTGGAACCTGTAGATGTTTTTGACTTGTTTTTTGATGGAGAAAGCTCTGTCATTGGATACCATTGGAGAAAGCTGCTGTGATCGGCCTTGAACCTCTTTAATTATGTCTTTTCAATGTTGTGTTGTCTTGCCCTCTTTCTCATCATTTCCATTTCTTGATTTTCTAGCTTCAACCTTTCTTCCAACGGTTGACACTCGACATGTGTTCTTTTCCCTTCTACTGCCTTGTTCATTTGCATGCTCTACTATAGGAGATGAGAGATCAATCACCTTTTCGGGGGGCTGCGACTGCTTCAAAAGTTACTTAGGTATATTTACTACTTTCTTGGAGTTTCTTTTCATGTATGGTTAGAGGTTTCCTAGCTTGAAACACAAAATCTGCATTCTCACTTTCAAAATCCAATTTCTTTCTTGATTTGATTTTTCTCTGTTTAGGATCATTCATTTCAATGAAATGTTGCCTACACAATGGGTGATTCTTCTATGTCTATTGCATGCGAGTATATCATCCAAGTTTCGTTTCATCATTGGACTATCATCTGCCATTGAAATAGTCTGCTTTTCCCTTTGATGTTGATACTTGACTTCTTGTTTTTTCGGCTCTCCACCTTCTGCCACTTTTGTTTGTTTTGTTTCTTTGACCTTTTCTACTTTTTCGTTTTAGGGTGATGGGGTTTTTGCAACAAGCACGATTGCTTTCTCAATTCTATCTTCAACTTTGTTTCCTAGGTTTCAACTTCACAAACCTCTTAGCTTTGGTAACCAGCATTTGTTGGATTCACGCTGCGGTGTTGAAGGATTTCCCTTGATCTTAGGGGTTTCTAGGCTGGAGTCAAGGCTTCCATTTCAAATCCACTCATAAATAAAAAAGGAAGACCAATATCTATTTATTTTTTGTAGCTCATTTAAAACCGAGTAACTTAATCAAACCATGATGAAATAGAGATGTTTCATAGCCATCGAGACTTAGCTTGGACTTTGTCGACCATTTTGGAAAGGCTTCTATGCAAGAAAAATGGTAAATCTAATGATATCATTTCTATGAAATGCAACAGCGATTTAAAATGATAAGTGTAGACTTTATGGTACCTTCCTTCACATGTGAAATATCTTTGGATGTTGAATAGCGAGTTGCATAGTTATCCTTGATACGGCTCACGGGTATTGCATTGTTCAATTCCATGTCTACAAATTCGGGTTTCATAAACTCCTTGCATGGCTCCATGTCAAACCTAAAACCTTTAAACAAAGATTGTTGTCCTCGTAGTATCTACTGTCACAACGACTAGATCTCGGGTGTCACGGCATATTTATCATTCCAACTTTGGTAGTGGTTCCACTGAAATGTAGAGCAAACTCTTTGGACACTTGAGTGTGGAAACCACTGTAGCTTTTCACAAAATTTGAGACTGACCTGACCTTGCTAAAAGCCTCCATCACCATTTGATCCTCCATAACAGCATTTGCATTCTCGAGGGTTCGTATCTTAGACAATGTCCCCCTCTTGTGGATCTTCTTTTCTTTTGCCATGTTTCTGTAGAAAACTTGTTTGTTTCTCTAAAACACGTAAACGGCGTCTCTTGATTTGATGAATCGAGCCTCACTTGGTTTGATGAGAGTTGTCTTTGGATAGAACAACCATAAACTTATCCTCCTTGTTTCAAATCTTGGACATCATATGTGAAGTTGAATGAAACGATAATGACTCAATTAGGCAAAAAAAATTGAATTAGAGATGTCACTTCATGACCAAATGATGTTTAATTGATACCTTATCATGAATATGATGAGCTTGCAGGACAAGTGGGAACAACAAATCTATTAACTAGCTGACTCACCATACTCCTATCATGTCATTCCCTAGCTGAAACTAACAAATCTCAGAGCTTATTTGACACGATAGCTACGAAAACCGCGCTTTCGTAGTGCTCCTGATGTAAATTTTGCAATTTGCGCTCAGAAAGTAGCAGACGCTTTCTTAGCGTAAAAACTCACTTTTTGAACTAACGATTGCTATGACAGCGTAGATTTGTAGCTAATTACATAAAATCTACCTAAAACCTACTTAGATGACCCTTAAATGAAAAATGTGAACCTTTTAACTATGGAATGGACCTAAAAGACCTTTTTTTGAATTTTGATGGTGAACACCAAACCTCAAAAAGTATGACATACCCTTAACCATACTAAAATGACCTTCAAAACTATTTAGATCATAACCAAAACAAAGTCGACATGTCATGTTAAAAAAAATATATATATTATAGTGATAACAGAGCGAGTTGAACAAATTGTTGAAAATTGCTCCTATATTAAAGATTGTAGATCCAAACAAAGAGTTTGTGATATGTACTGAGATGCTTGCAAGAGAGGACTTGGTGGAGTCCTTGTACAAGAAAGACAAGTATTATGTTATGATTCACATAAAGCTGAATGAGCATGAGCAGGAACTATCCGAGCACATGATCTTGAGTTAGCGACGATCATTCATTTGTTGAATATGTGGAGGCATTGTTTTCTTGGAAGGAGGTTTATATTGATGAGTGATCACGGTGGGTTGAGATACTTGTTTGAAAAAGCTGAACCTGAATTCCAAGCAAGTTAGATGGTTGGCCACGATTAGTGAGTTTTAATTTGAGATCGGGTACATCAAGGGTAAAGAGACCCAGTTGCAAATGCTCTTAGTAGGCGAGATAAAGGTGAATCATATTGTAGCTATGAATTCTTATCGGACATACTTACAAGATCGGATATTACAAGGCAGGATAGCGAGGATGGCATGTATAGAGAGCTTAGGCACGAGTTACAACGAGTACATCTATAGGTATAGGTACATTTATAGGTGCGGCTACGGGTGTGTTAGACTCCTGCTATTTTTATAGTATCACAAGGTGAATGCCTATTCCTTGTATTTTTCATGCTTGAAAATAATATTCCATGACTATCATTTATTTTCGAGAAAATAAAAAGGAGATGCGGGTTATTAGAAGGGTCAAAGAATCTACCTGCCATTTGAATTCGGTTAAAGGAAAATATAGCGATTAAGTGTGATGATGAGTTAAACCTCATCTTGCCTTCATTATTTCTCATCTCCCCTCTTCTTATCTTTCATTTTACCTATTTCTAACCCTTCCATGCTCTAAAAATCCTTTTTGCCTCAAAAACCCACATAAATGACCTTTCTTGGACTTATTGCCTTATAAGACCCACTTGTGTTGAAAAAAAAATCCGATAAAAAAACTAACCTTTGCCCGCATTCCGTAGCCGTGAGTTTCCAACTTCTCTTTGCGAATCACTACTTGAAAAAACTTTAAAAAAAAACTTTGCCCGATGCGATATGGTAGGGCCCACCTAAACATTTTAATATGACCAAAATCCGCAAATAAACCTTCAAGAGACCTTTTTTCTTACCTTCCGCCCTTTACGCACTTGCCAACTTTTTAAAGCGCATCGCATGTGCATTTCGCACTTTTTATAACATATCCATAAGCGCTCGCAACTTTAAAGTTTTAAGTGCGATGCGAAAGCGATCGCATATCACGCATCACAAGTTTCAAAAGTTACCGCGGGAGGTAAATATTAAAAAATGCCGAAAGTACGATGTCTGCGATCCCCGAAAGGGGCTCGATCGCACTCGCGGATCACAAATTTCAAAGGTCACGGTAGGAGTTAAAAGTTAAAATCGTCGATATGTGTGATGTGCGATGACGGGTGGACCTCGGCGCCGATCAAAAAGAGTAATTTCGGAGACAAAGGTTAAATACTCCGATCTGCAACCTATGATGACGTGGCAAATGATGTGGCATGATGACGCGGCAAATGACGTGGCATGGTGACGTCATCCTGCGAATCGCACATCTTAAGTCTTACCGGTTGGGCTGCAAAGGAAAATGCTAAATTCACGAAGTGCGATGTGTGATGCGGTTGGGGACCGATCGCACATCGTAAGTTTTAAAGTTTAAAGTGATAAAGGAAAAGTTAAGTTTTGCGTCGTGCAAATTGTGATGGAGGCTCGGATGCGATGTATTTTCGGAAGCGTGATTCAAAGAATTTCAAATCCGTAGGCACGGCCATTTACGTGGTAAAACAAAATAGAAGAGGAAAAGGAATCTATAACATGAAAACTATGCAAAGGCACGCATATGGGTTTATTATAAAGTCGCTAAACGACAAAGCGGTTCAAATCAAAAAAGGGTAAAGCGTTGGCGAGACTTCAACGGTAGATCTTGAGCTTCCTCGGATCCACGGCGAGAGGGTGACTTCGAACCCCCCTCACTTTGTTTTTTTATGAAACGCGAGAGAGAGAACTCTGGTTTTAATGGCCGCCCATTTCCGCGACGTGGCAACACCAGGTAACTTTTGCCCCCCCCTCCATATTAAACCGAAACAGGGGTACCCCCCTCCCTGAAATTTGCCTCCGGTTTTTCCCACTCTCACGACCGTTTCACTCATGCCATAGTCGTTACCATAGTTATTAAAACCAGAACCGGTGGCCAGAACCGGTGGACCTAATGAACCGGGTTTCGAGCCGGAACCGGTCTAACCGGTAAGCGGTCAGATCTCAATGAACCGGTTTAAAAAAAAATCAATTAAATAATTATTTTTTTAATAAAAAAAATATTTCTAAGATTTGCAACCATGATTCCAAGCCAATAGAGACAAAATATGCAAAGTTTGCTCATTTATATACCATGAAAAGGTGAATATATCAAAATGGCACCGAGTGCAATACATATCATCGAAAAAATACATAAGAAATGAGGCTCCAAATGGACCATAAAGTCCAAAAACAATGCTACAAGCTATGAGGCCATTGGCCTAATACAAGACTACACATGAATGATGATCAATCATCAAATTCAACACAGCTACTAGACACGGGATCAACATCGAGTTGCTACATAGACATCATCACGGATCGAGTGCGAGGATGCCTCGACTATTAGGCTCATCTGCCACCTCGGTACCCACCCTACCAATAAAAAATAGAAGTGGACCTAATGGAAGCACGAGTTACTCGAAGTGAATGACTAGTGTAGTCCATTGGTTGTTTGTCTTTGCTGATGCAGCTACCAATCCTGGGTCTGCGTCTAATGGCACCACCAAATGCTAGCTTCAAATGCGCATTCAAAAATACAAAATTTGATAGCATAGGACTAGAGATTTGAGAGCAATAACATAGCTAAACACGTGAGAAAATAAATACATGAATAGCAATGAAATGATGGATTTTTCAAGTGAAAATTCTTACTTGGCAATGAAAACTAGCTTCCTTAGTGTCCTCTTGAAGATGCCAACGCTATTGGCTGACTCAAACTATCTCCAAAATAGTTGCAACTCCAAATCTAAGCCCCCAATATCAACGCTCAGGCAAACACTCAACACTCTCCAAGCTCTCAATCAAACTCACAAACGACAAATGAGTTGGTGTGAGACAAAGTAGAAGCTGCCCTCGCCTATAAAATATTGGGGAGGGTGTTTTTGGAGGAAACCCTCCACTTACCTCCACATATGCCCTAAAGGTCGTGTTGCTGCGCCGCGGTGGGTTTGCACAAGGAAGGGACACCTAACTCGGCCGGTTTGAGTACGGAACCGAGCCGGTTTATGCGATTAACGGATGGTTCCACACCTAACAGTCGGTTAGGTCTAGTTAACAGAGCCAATTCAAGTGAGACACACCTCAAAACCGAGGTTGCAAGGGCGGTTGTGGCCCAGGAAGTCGATCCGACCGACCGATTTGACCGGTTCTGCGGTTCAAACAGGCCAATTTTAATAACTATGGTCGCTACCCCATCCATCACTCATATCCCTCCAGCTCCATTATATCCATTAAATCCTCTCGTTGGCCAATAAATTTTCTTTCACCATATCATCGTAAATCCATACCGTTGTGCGGTTAAAACTCATTTTTTGACTATTGCCGACCATGACCATTAAACCGAACCCCAATCTATAAAGTTGCCGAGTGGCCTCCGGTTCACTACTTTACTTTCGCCTTCGATTCACTCTCATCCTCCCATTTCATTCCACAGCGAGTTGTTATTCTGCAACCACCCTTCATTCAAAAAACCACGTCATCTCTCGATAAACCAAAGTTTTAACATCCGATACCATTTTATATCAATCAAAGCATCGCACCCAAGGCCAAGGCAAAGAAGCAAAACGACTCCAAAAGATAAAATCGGGAAGCGAATGACCGGTGAAATCCATAATGCTAACGATGATTGCGAGAGGTCTTGCCAGAGGTCATTCAACCAAGCTGCATAGGTCACTCTTGAAGCGTGCTTTGCGATTCGCGTGAGATATTCCTACAAATTCAGCGATAAGTCTCGACCTTACACCCCTAGGCGATACTTATTTTAAGGTTTCATTGTCATTGTGAATTTGATTTATACGAGCTAATTCAATGGCTAAAACACAAAAGCACTTGGATAACCAAGACCCTTTCGAGTTTTGGGAGACTATGTTGCCTATGATACGCTTTTCCTCAAACTCACCCATTCCCAGGATCTAATTTCAGTGTCGAAGCAATATGACCCTTTAACGAGGAGTCGGTGGCGGCTCAGGCTGAAACGTTTCCCGATCACTATATCCCGAAACCATTAATCGAGATTCTTCTCATCCCTCCCTCTAACTCCTTATCCTATTTCTCCACTTCTACGCTCATGGATATTTACCACAAGTTATCCCTTCCCTAGAGAGAGCTCGGATCTTCAATATATTCCTACTCGAGGATGCAAAATTACCAAAAACAAATCCCCCTTATGCATCCTCCATTTTTCCCCTAGCTTCTAAACACTTCATCTCTCTCATTTCTTATATGATGAGTCTACAGAATGATGAAACCATTGATGAACTTATCCTAGGTTTCCTTTCTATCTTCGGCCTCGACCACTCACCATTATTCATGTACCAATTACGATCATTTTCTGGCTCATGTTATACATGAACAATTCATGAATTTCACCACTCAAGGGGCTTTTAACTATTCTTCGGTGATCATCCACCTAATTACTGTTTCGACGGGAATATATGTTGCCCATCTATCTCAATAGCGGGACGCTCATGAAGTGAATCAATTAGTGATTCATCGATGCGAATGATCAGAAATTCGACAACAACCACTTCTTTCTCGAGTTCATAGACTCATTCATTCATCCAATTAGGCGAGTTCCTTACCAACCAATTAGAGCCTAGGGTTGGAGAAGACATCAAGGAACCACTGAACCTTGAGTGAACAAGCAAATACTGGGGATTGGTATTTATACAAAGAATTACACGGAGATCGAGTGTATGGCCGTGAGCTCCCACCATCACAAACTCCAAAATTATGTGCCTATGAGGATCTTCTCTTTAGAGTACATCAGGGAAAATGATAAGTATGGACGAAGTGCACTTTGATTTTATTGAAGAGGAAAGCCCGAGTTTAAACTCAAGGCCAATGTTGGATCATTCATTTGTAATACCGAGTGCGAGTTTGGTCTTGAGGAAGATACACTATTGAAGAAGATGGGTTTTTTATCAATTTTTACTTGGTCATATGACCCCCATGGCATTATTTCTACTCCGAGGGTTGAACCCGGGACAACCCCTTACACCCATACCTCAAGAGCGAGAAATAGAGAGGTACATGAATCGAGTGAATGGGTAGAAGGTACCTTACAAGAAGCGGATGATCAAGCCATCTCTACTTCGAATATGAAAACACCGAGTGCACAGTAAACGACAGGGTCGGAGAAGAGACACCCCATTCCAAAGGGACTTGTGGAAGAATTCATCTCACAGGCCATAAGAGACCAAATTTCACTCCTTCCTTGCTTTCGGAAGAGAGATAGCCGGAGATCATAGATTTGGGAGATACTCAAGTCTCCACATCTGCCAATGTTCCTCGGGGCCCCTCCATCAACATCACCTACTATAGAGCCATTGGAGATCATTCGGCATTCGAGAGGCCGGCTCTACATAAGAGCGGAGAATATTTTCTCCAAGTTCCTAGAAATCAAGCAAAAGAATGAAGCACTCGAAATCGGATGTCTACGATCAATTTTGGAAACGAGACATCCTCATCACAACTAAGACTCCTCACTGCCTTTAACGGTGAGAAAATCGGGATGCGAGATGGCCTTTTTACCGCAAGAAAAAGTGCCATTTCCAAAAAACACATGTTGAGTACAAAAATACGGTCTTCTCATTTGATGCAAGACACCTACATCCTATTGACCGGGATGGATATGCACCGACGGTCGAGAAGATATTCTATTTTCAACCATCACTGCGACTATGTCTCTCTCATAGTCAAAAGTTGCACTGTATCAAATATGCAGTCCCGACAGAAAAATTTGGAAGTTATCATGTTTGGCTAAAGACAACAGGGATAAAGACCACAGGAAGAACTAGTAGTGAAAGTAGGATATGATCCTAGTAACTCCAAAGGAGACTTTGAAGAAATCATTAAGAAGAAAAATACGAGACATTGCTTCTCCGAGGAAGCAACTCAAGCTACCCTCGACTAAAGATCCACAGATGAAAGAAATGGCTCAAAATGAAGCCGAGCACGAGAAGAGATGCTCAAGTTGATTATCGATCAAAATCACGCAAATCATAAAAATGGAAGAACGATTGAAGAAGCTGCAGAAAAATCAGCACTCCAAGTAAATGTTGATCCCATTTTAACAACTCGAGAATCTTACGGAGCGAGAAACCTCGATAGCCTTGGACATAACTAATCCGACTGGCGGCTCAAGATTTGGCCACACAAAGAAAGCCTATGAGAAGCTAGATCAGAAGTTTCAACTTATGGAGTCACAAAAGACTAGGAATGATACTTTGTATCTAGGGGAAATGCGAGAAGAATCATCGGTTGGAACTCGAGAATTAAAGAATTGGAGAGTGAAACTATGATGGCATCAACATTAGGAGAAGCTAAGGAGATTATTTGGCGAACATCAATGAGTCCATTGCTGAGATATTGCCATCAATTTAGATCATCTTTGAACGACGAGGAACTCATCCACAAGTGCAGAACAACAATAGAAGAAGAGAAGGATCAACTCCAAGAGAAACCAAGCGAAGCTACTAATATGATCAAAGTTCTTAATTCAAATAACGGGGATGAGTTGGAAGAGATCAATATTTCAAACAGGGATTGCAACCATTTTGGAGATTAAGAAGGTATTTCACAAAAGGGATTTGATCAGCTCGGTTCTAGACCAAGTGTGAAGCCTTGAATTTTATTGTTCAAAGGTTTCATAAGAAATTTAATGTTTTAAATCGAAGGACTATGAGGTACGGTTGGAATAGATGATAAAATGTTCGAGTTGGAAGATTGTGCAAAAGGCTATATACAATTGCTATAGAAAAATCGAAGTTTGCAAATATAAAAGGTCATATTACTGATGCAGCCTTGCTTGAAGCTTTACGAGTTTGATTTGATGATTCATCATCAAATCAAACAGATTATTTATTCAAAAAGCCAACTTTTGATAGATTCAACGAGGTGGATTAAATCTTGAGAAAAAATGGTAAATATAGAGATCTCGAGTGAAGATCGATTAGGATAAGTTTTGTGCAATTATTGAGTGAAAGATAAATTTTCTAGCATGCTCAACGATTGCATCCCATCTTATGCACCCTAGGCGAGTGGAGATCCAAAGAAAGGCTATATGTCAAGACTACTCAACGTTGCCTCCTTGCAACCATGATGGCCACCTCCAACCTACTTTTTTTATTTACTAATAGTTGCCGCAATTAATGTTACGGTCGAGAGATATTTCAAAAATTAGCTCGAAGTTATTATAGAAGTTAATTTTGTAGGCGGTGCTTAAAGATATTTTTATATCATCTAAAGAAGTTATTGAAGAAGTTAATATTATAGGCGATCTACTAGATTATATTTTAGTCCGGGCCATGCGTAGCAGCAATTGTCAAAATTCCATCTACTTTTCGGTTAATGCGGATTGCCGACCTACATTAGGGAAATCGTATTGAGTTGCGGTTAAATACGCATGTATTTTCATTATCAAAGGTTGGACTTTGTTTAGAATTTGCGTTGCTAGATTGTTGTATTGGATATACGTACTGAGTTTTGAGTTGGGCATCAATAATAAAAGCATGTTCACATGATCCTTGAGTTATGTTAATGGTGATGTTCTTTCTTTCGTATTAATGTTTCTTTGTTTTTACATCACTGTACTTTAGTTTATCTAATTACGGAATGAGAAGTTTTAGATTAAAATATCTTTGAAAGCACCTTAAGTTTGTATCTTTGTTTTTTTATCTTAATGTTTTCCTCTCGAAGTATAACTAAAGAATTCTTAACTGCACTCTTTAGGTCTACTAAAATTGGTGTCTTAAAGGTTTTCCTTTGAAGTATAGTTAAATAATCCTTCAACATGCTTTTTAGCCTTACCAAAGCACCGATATCTTTAAAGTTTTCCCTTGTGAAGTTTAGTTAAAGAATTCTTAATTGCTCTTTAGCTCTCTTTGAAATTGTTGTCTTTAAGTTTTTCCTCCTGAAGTATAGTTAAATAATTCTTCACTGCTCTTTTAGCCTTACCAAAGTGACATCTTTAAAGTGTCCCTTGTGAAGTTTAGTCAAAGAATTCTTAAGCTGCTCTTTAGCTTCACGGAACTAATATCTTAAATGTTTTTTCTTTGAAATTATAGTTAAATAATTCTTAAATGCTCTTTAGCTTTCACTACCTCTTGTCATATCATATTCACACTTGCCCGATGAAGATCCATTTTATATAGTTAGCTTGCCACTGTGAATGACCTTGAAAATTTGATGTACAACTCAACCCTTTATTGACTCCATATCCCAATGGATTAAACTTCCCATATTCTATCTTTCCAACCAACCAAATCAAACAAACAAAATAATCTCTATAACTAGCCTAAAATCGGCATTACAAATCACCAAAGTTAAATCCTAACATCATAAAGATACGTAGAGAGAGCCCTCTTTGAGCTCGGAAGGCTAGGTGCGGGACTCAAGCGGTTGATGTTTTCCTCATCGCTACTTATTCTTGCCAATATTAAAAATTACGGAGGGGCTAACATAATGGTGACCATGCTCGGGAACTATTGAGGAAACCTAATATTATCAAAACTCAATCAAAACCCAGGTCAAAAATATCGTGGGTTTTAACTATTTACTGTCATGGATTGGTTTTCAAAAACTTTATAAAAAATTCGACTTGTCTATGACTTGGGTCTAAATTCGGCTTCGGAGAGTCTTCACCGGATCCCATCTCGACCCAAATCCCCCGAAATAGTTGAAAATCAGGAAAAAATCCTAAAGAAAACTCCCGGATCTGAAAGTCCGACTATTAGCAAGCCTCTTCACAAAGAAAAATCCATCCCTAAAAACCTTGCTACCCTACAAGATATCCATTTTGGCCCTACACTTTGAGCAAACCTTGTTCAGGACTAAATCTCGAGTTGGATAGCCCATACTGACTTTTAACCCATCGATCTTACAGTACGAGTCATCTTAGGGGAAGCCTCCACCTCAAACCGAGCCCGACTCGAAATTCCCTTGAATGTTTCACACGGATTCCCCAAACCTCCACTCATACTCCCACTATCCACCTTCCTCCTTTCAACCCTCCACCTCCCTTCTTTAACCCTCCTCTTATCGACCCTCTTTGGGTTCCCCCTACCACCAATCATGGTAGCCCTGGTGTGCTCCACTAATGTACTACCATTGTTTTTAAGCGCCTTTACCCCGGGATTATCGAGTCCAAGATCTCCTATTTGATGAAAGTAGCCATTCAACTACTCAACAACATATGGATAAAATGAATGATTATTTTTGACCAAAAAGAGATAGATGAAGAAATGATTAAATTAAGAATGTTTTCTCAAAGCTTAGGGGAGAAGCAAGGAAATGGTTTAAAGGCCCGACTCCCAATAGTATCCGAGGACCTCCCCGCCCTTCACACGTATTCATCAACAAATGGGATGTAAAGAAAAACCCTCTCCAAAGTTTTTCGATGAATATGAGAACATCAAAAGAAATGTTGGAGAAAGTGTCCAAGATTACTATACTAGGTTCAAAAAATGTATATAATTCCCTCCCTACTCACATGAAACCCCCACAAGGTTTGGCCCTAGTGAAATTCCTGATGTATTCGACCCGGAGATGGCTTATCAAAGCGGCAGAGAGATCCCCCCACATTAGAAGACATGCACGGGGGTGCGGTAAGTGTGGAAGAAAATCTAATTGCCAAAGGGCTAGAATGAGAAACAAGAAAAGAGGGTCACAATTAGGGAAGAGCTAGTAGCCTCCTCATCCGATGCCAAGATTGATAACCTTTTTAGAACCATGGAGAGGATGATGGAAAGGATCAACTCTGAATGAGAGAGCTTCCCCCATAGAAAATCGGCCATTTCCTCAAAATATAAACCAAAACCAAAACTTTATAATAAATACCCCTCAAATAAGATAGAGAGATCCAAGGCGACCCTGACGACCAGTGAGTTATGCCTCCTTTTAAGAGAATTATGATGATGAGGATGAGGGAATGGTGGAAAGAGCCCTGAAGAGAGTCAAGTAAATCTAGTAGGGGTAGATGATGAGGATACTTTTTCCTCACCAAAGAAGAGCAAGGTCTATTTGTCGACTCAAAATGAACTAGAATGGGGAAGGGTCGGAGGATTATAAACAAGGATTTGAGAGTGCTATCATGGAGGTGCATAGAAAATATAACCTCGAAGCAAGAAAAAACTTCGATACCCCCAAAAAGACGAATCCCGAAAACTTTGCTAAAAAAGCCCCAGAAAGCTGATCCTAGGAAAAGCTGCAGAAAGTTCAAAGAAAATCACTAAAAACCACGAGGAAATTGATCCGGATATCCCTACTAGAAAACCACCTATCAGCCCTAGCAAAATTGTCCGACCGATATCCCTAAAACAAATCAACTAAGTCAGGATTCGTTTCAAAATAATACCGAGAAAACTGATTTGACTTTACGAAAAACACGAGGTGCACATTCGACATCGAAATGGAAATTTCCAAAATTAAAATCTCCATATCTCTCACTAAATTGGTAAGCCAAGAGGTATATAGATCCCAATTCCCGAAATCCCTAAACATGAGAGACAACATTGACACTCTAAATGCGAATGATGACAAACACGAACTTTTGTTTGGGCCGGAAGTATAAGGTAAATTCCCGGGAAGGAGGTGTTCCCCCCATTTTATGTCGCTTGAATTTTCATGATAAAATCCTCCATAATGCCATGTTAGATTCGAGTGCATCCCATAATCTCATGCCAAAGATAGTTATGGAGAGGTTGGGCCTTGAGATAACTAGCCATACCAAATGCATTGTATTCTTTCGACTCTAGCAGGAGTGAAATGTCTAGGCCTTATCAAAGATCTATGTGTTACTTTAGCACAAATACCGCTAAAAGTCTAGTGATGGGCATAGTAGTGGCCGACATTCCCCCTAAATATGGCATGTTGTTATCCCGGTCATGGGGAGCCAAGCTTCAAGGCACCCTCCAAATGGATATGACCTGTCTGCTACCATATTGTTTTTTGGTCAACAAAGAAGGTTGTATAGAAACACACATGAAATACACGGTGAGAAGTCAATAAAATCTCGATAAATCCCCTTTACTCGTCTCACTCGACCTTGATTCATTCATTATTTACAATGATGACAACATTAGTGAACAAGTAGCGACTAGTGAGCAAATAGGTGAAAAAGAGAAGACCATGAAAAAGGGACAATCGGACCAAATAGAGATAGAGCATCACAAGTACGAGACACTGAACCTCTTTGGAACATAAGCTTTGATGGTTCATGGCAAAGATGGCTCGGGGAGCGGTGTTTAGGTATGCAACCCGAAGAATAACCACACCAAGGGTCATTCTTACGGACTAAAATTTCAATGTACTAACAATATAGCGGAATATGAGGCACTCCTTTTAGGTCTACAATTACTAAATAAATTAGGGTCCAAAAGAATATCTATCCATGGGGACTCTTAGTCGGAGTCATCGGGGAAAATTAAGGGAAAATATTCGGCTAAGCATCCCGAATTGAGACATACAGGAATGCGACCCCTTTACCTCCAAAACGTTTCAAATATTACGACCTTGCCTCCATCCCAAGGAGCGAATATCCTTGCCAATGGCTTGGCATGTTCATACGACATGTGTCAAATGCCTCATCCTAATAAACAATATCTTATGCGGGTTAAACACGGACCCGCAGACCATGATAACATGAGACATTGGCAAGTCTTTGAAGATGACCAAAAAATTGAATATTTCCTCCAATATAAGGGGGATTTTGAGTTTTCATATTCATACCTAGACCATGAAGAGGATAGTCCCACTTTGAAGAAAAAACATGTAGGGAGGAGCCCTCATGATTCGGATATTAATTTTTTCGGTAAAAGAAGACATACAAAAGATAGAGATGCATGATGATCCATAAAAGAAAGAATTGAGGTGCGCAATTCGGAGAAATCACCTGCTCAAAGGATTGGTTCCTCTCGGGAGGAGACTGTTGGATTTCGATGATGTGGCTAGGAAACCAAAGATGGAATCCACGAAGCAAACATCGAGAGTGAAATCTAGGGCGGTGAGCGGGGAACCCAAGATGATAAAATTGTCAAGAACGATGCTGCATCCTCAAAGAATAAATATATTAATTTATTCACGGAGTTCATTGATGTGTTTGCATGGAGCTATGAGGACTGCAATTATTATGATACGGAAATCATCTAGCACAAAATTCCGTCGAAAAGAGAACAGTGCCTTTCAAGCAAAGGCTACAGCAGGATAAACCTCCCGTCAAAATGCCCTTGGTCAAAAAAGAGATCAGAAAATGTATGATGCTAAGATAATAGTCCAGCGGTAGATACTCCAAATGGGTTTCCAATCGCGTGCCCTACAAGAAATAAGACGGAAATCGGGCTGCGGTGGCTTAGAACATCCGAACAAAGCATCACTAAAGGACAAATACCCTCTACCAAAGATGGATCACATATTGCAAAATGTAGTGGGCTTCAAGAGGATCTCCTTGTTAGATGGCTTTTCGGGGTACAACAAAGTATTGGTGCATCCAAATGACCAACCCAAAATAGCTTTTACCACTCCTTGGGGAACTTTTATGTATGTAAAAAATCCCTTTGGACTAATGAATGTTGGGACGCGTCACGAGAGATCCATGGATATTGATTTTTCGGAAAGAGATCGGCTAATTCATTGTGATCTACATGAATGATATTCTTTGTCTATTCAGCGCGATACAGAAGAACATTTGGCCCATCTGAGAGAGCCTTCGGAAGAAGTGTAAGAGAGGTTTGTGTTGGGAAAGGGTAGAATCCTCGCTGCGGACGGAAGACAATCCCTCTAACCCTAGAGTGGATCTAGCAACAAAGGGACAAGCTAAAGTGTAGGTTTCTTAATTAATGAATGAAAATGACGGGGGTAGATCGACCTACCCGGAGTCCGCAAACGTATCGTCATCGGCCGCGGCCCATGATGGTGGCCTCTTGGTCTCTGCCTTGACGGAGGTCACATGATCATTACTTGCCAAAAAATGCTCGAACACACCTGCATGAAGATCAACAAACAAGATCGGTATACAAAACATTGATTTCATTCATAATCAACTAACCCGAGTCGAGGAGGGTTAAGCATATTGCATGGAAATAAAACACATTAGCGCAAGATGGAGAACGAGAGAATAGTCATGTATATGTATAAATAAAACGATTACAACAGAGCCTTGACGTCGCGACCTCCTTCGGGCGGGCTTCGGTTGAAACGCATCTCGACGGGTCATTGGGAATTCGGATGGGGTGAGGAAACAAGCCTAAGCTCTCTCAACAAAGGTCTCTTCCATTCTATCTTTCTAAGCGATATTTTTTAGGAATTCTCTTCATCATTTCAGCTATAATATGTTCGGCTAGCTCATTCATGGGAGATGGCTTTGTTATAGAGGAGAGGAGGAGGTTGGGATCCCTACAATGGTGGAAGGAGGCCTTACCCCTTGGGAGGTTTCCCCAAAAAGGTGGAAACAAGAGGCCAAAGGAGGGAGGGCGTGGTTATTCGGTCGAACCACTCGGCTCACTCACCCATGAAGTTGTTAGGATGGAAACTTCACACTCTATTTTTAAAAAATATTCCATAAACGAGTTTGGCGCGGGTGGCTCGCTAGGGACAGTGCCAATGGGCACGGGGCCCAATGTTAATCTTCCTCATTGGCGTGAGGGCATAACGGTCTACTAGCACCAAAGGCAAAAACATGTGTTTCTAATGGCACTGCTCATGAATTTATCAATAGAAGGAATGTTTTCCTCATGGCAAGGGATGAAATGATGGTCTTTACAAGGCATAGAGTTTGTTTATTTAGTCTGAAATGATCCTCCAATATGCGGGACGATTGCGGGGACGGTGACAAAATGTTGTGTAACGGATGCCCCCTAAAGCATCGAGGTCCGAGAGAGAGGGAGGGTGAAATACATTACGAGAACGCATTTGAACCAAACACCGATGTCGGAAGACACTGCAATTACAAATACAATGATATCTCGATACATGAACATGTGGCATGGGCGCAGTCCATCCATAATAAGTACATAGCGAGATCCGAGTATGGACGCAGCCATCCAGATAGAGGATCAATAAATAGACTCGAATATGGTCACGACCATCCAATTAAAAGAGTCATGCAATAAAGTCATGATAACCACAATATCTCGCGACTGGATCTTATCAAACAAAACGCTGGTCTTGCGTTCCATCTCGACCTGAAACAAGTACAAATTCAAGCATGCAAATATGTGAGCTGAAGTCAAATACGAAAAGTCACGGTTACCGATGACGGTAAAAGGTTGTTAACGAACGCAGGAAGGCCACCAATAATGAAAATGGCTCTCGGTACAGCAGGTACAATCCCGCCCGGAGATAAACGATGGTACGCGTCGGTGCAAAATCACTACGATGGGAACGATGATGTGGAAGCGTAATCGAATGCAAAGAAATGGAGAAATTCCATTTGAGGCATGCAAGCTCCAGGTACGGGAAGGTCACTGGTGATCAATTTTTTGGATAATGAGTTGAAGTTGTCGGTGACCCGGTCGGAAGGAAGACATAATGTTTCACATCATCGACACGAGACGAGAGGAACATGATGATAATGAATCGGGCTGAACGAGAATCAAGGGAGGTTGAGAACGCAAGGCAAAATTCTCTTGAACATATCGGTGACTTCGACTCTCGATTTGGTAGTATAGAAGCATCAGGGATGCGGGGTCATGAGTGGCTTGACTTGAGAGCAAATGAAGATCAAAACATATTACCCAAACCACGGAATGAAAAAGCAACCAAGGCTTAGAGATGTCCCCAAAGCATTACAAATGCCAACGGTGTCATTTCGAAACATCTGCCGAAATGCAAATAGACTGGTTCATTTTTCCCCCACTTGTTGAAGGTACACGAACTATTTTTGGAAAACAAGCTTGAAGGGGATAACATATGCTTGTAACGTAAGTTTTTCCTTCAGAAAAATCCATCCTAGTACATATTACGAGCCCTAGGAAGGAGGAATTCGAGTAACGTCATGGTGACGAAATCTGATGTCATCAAGGTTTAACAAGTCTGACAAAGGGAAAACTCGACATCTTTTCATGTTTACAGAGTTTGAAAAGAAGGTAGAAAAGAAAACTCCAGCAGTCCCTTTTCGTAGTTAGTCTCACAGATCCGAAAAAGGTAGAAAACAATATTTGGAGGAAACCTTCTGGAGTGGTAATAAGCTAAGGTATTCCTTTTCGTAAATAGTCTATCCCAACACAGAAAAAGGGAGTTTTCAAGTGTATCTCTGGTGAATGTCGTTTCACGAGCCCATTTAAACTTCAAAACAACGAAGTCTAAAGAAAATCTTTTCAATTTGAAAGTCAAAAAAGAGCTTGAAGAAATGACTCCGGTTTCTTTTAAATGGTTTTAAAAGAATCCAGAAAAAGTATAAAATACAACTTGTTACTTCATCGCTATCTCATTAAAAACCTGTCGCTGCACCAGAGACAAACGTAAAACCTATTTCTCGAAATAACATAATGTAATAATAAAAAAAATGTCTTATAACCTAATTAGGGTTCTGAAAAGTTATAAAATGCCAAAAAAGGTAAAAAATAGTGACTTTTTACTTTTACCTCTTGTGGAGCAATAGTTACCCATTTCTAGACTGTGATTTGCGGCGACGATAGCGAGCGATCCGGTAGATCAATCTTGAATCCGTTAGTTCCAGGTAAGAGTCGACATCCTTCCCTGCATTTTAATTCATCTTTCATTACCTACAACCCCAAATTTGGAATTTTGTGGGGGAATTTTAAAAAAATAGGGCATAGAGGTTGGCGCGAGTATCGGGCATGGACTCGCGCCAATCGCCCAAATTTTTGAATTGGGGCGCGGCCATTGGCACGACTGGTTCCCAAACAGTCGCACAAACCGCACAAACCTTTTTAAGATTACATTGCAAGCAAGCAGGTCCAATTTTCACAAATTCAAAGCTTTTAATTTGGCTAATGAGGTTCATATGAACATGTTTGCAGGTGCGAAGCGGCAAAATAGTGATCGAATAGAAAGAACGGGAAGATAGTGAAGAAGACGAGCTTGCCATGGAAAATGATAGATGCATGGAAGCTCTAAGAGACTGTGGACTGAAAAAATTCTTCATGACACCGTGCCTCACATCTCAACCGGAGCTGCTGCAATACCTGATCAGTATCTGGGATGAGGATCAGGAAAAATTCATTCTTCGTGATCAGGAACTCGAAATTGATGTTTCAGACATTTACTTCATAACAGGACTGTTGCGAAGGGGGGAAATACCAGTCCTGACCGGCACCCAACCCACCATGGAGAACATGAGCATGGTGATCGACAGGGTATGTCGAGGGGCATGAAAAGGACCAGGAAGCTGGAAAGTGGATATCCAAACTATCCCGGACTTGGCACTAAAATTAGTGCTACACACCATCATGCGAGCTGCGGGATCACAAGCACTGCACGAAGCAACAAAAACACAACTATTTCTTGCAGTAGACTGTCTGACACCGACCCTATACAACTGGGCGGAGGCAGTTGTTATAGGTCAATTTGGGCATCATTCCCAATGACCTGGTTAACTGGACATCATCTCCAGGACCAATGACTAAGGGTCTATCATCCCCTATCATTTCAAGTTGCTATATGCCCTAAGAAAAGAACAAGACAAATCACACATGACTTTCATCAAGCAAAGGTTTCCAAGGTTTGAAGTTTATTATATAGCATATGAGAGCTCATCAAAACAACCTCTAAAGGGACTAAGTGCGTCGCATATGCAGGTAGTCCCATGTAAGGCTGCTCCGCAAAGCACTTCCTGACATTCATAGGTGCGTTGGTCACATTGGGAGAGAAATTCTCATTGTTCCGGAATCTTTGCTTGGCCAATGCCTTCTAGAAGAGTTCACATGTGTCAAGCTTCGAGTCCAAGTGTCCATTTTACATCTACAAGATTGGGAACATGTCTTGCCTATTATTGGAAAGTCATTGATTGTAAAACAACCTTTAGCTCCTCTATAAATTGAGCACAAATCTTAGTGTTTGAAGAAGGAAGAATTTGAGTAGAGAAATGCTGGTGGTTTTTCAATTGAGAGTTAGATTTGTGTAACAGTTGCTGGAGAGATTTATACTGTGAAGAGGTTGAAGATTGTTGCTGGAGATGGTCACTTCTAATCAGTCATTGGGTTGTAACCTCTCCTTCTATTATTAATAAAGAGTACCACTTATTTTTCCCTATGTGCATCTGTATTGGCTTTTATTTTCCATATTGCAAGATCTTAGTTGATGTATATGGTTTATGCTTTACTGATTTAGCAAACTAACTTGAATAGACATCTGTATTATTGCTATCTTCTGTTGTTTAGTGTTCATTTTTGCAGGAAATATTTTGCACAGCCGGCTGGAATTTGAAGTTACAACGAAAGCGACAGAAGGAACCATTTAGAAGCGCTTGGATCTCAAGTAATCCTCTAATCCATTCTGTGTGTTTGTTCTTAGTTAGGAAAAGTAGTCGTATAGTCTTTAATCTGTTGTTCTAGACTAACACCTGTCTAGGGAAGCACGTTTTATCCGTAAATCACAATTCTGTCCAACAAATTGGCGACTTCCTTGGGAACAATTTCTCTTAGATCTAGGTGTTTTAGCCTCTGATTTGCTCAGATTATTCACCCAGTAGTTGTTATTTACAAAGATCAAACTTTTTCAAATATTAATTTGCAAAAGAAGTGTGTCAAACTGCTGTGTTTTTCCTTTTACACTGCACCCAACGCACTCTTGGACAGGACACCGTGCTTTGTAGAGCACTGTCCCCCTTTCAGGCCTGCGTTGTAGAGTACTGTCTCCCCTTAGAGACTGCGTTGACTCTTGATACCATCCAAATTCCCTTGAATTTGTCTTCGCAAATTGATTCAGTTTGTTTTCTGCCGTGTTTTGAAAATTTTGAACCTCATATTGACCAGTGAATCTATATTTTTCTTCCTCCTTTGAAAGAAAATTTGTTCAATGTTTGTTTAAAATGTTTTTCTTTATCATTGATAGATTTATTTCAAAGTATTTTTATTGTCGCATTAAGCTCATTTGCTTTCTAAATAGGAAATTGTCGTAAATTATTCATTTCCTGATAGGAGAAATTATTGTTAAATTCCTCATTTTTCCTTCAAAAGAGAAATTGTTGTTTGTATTCCTCATTTCTTGGAAGTAAAAAGCTTTTTATTTGTTGGTTTAGTGCACTTAGTTTCTTTTCTGCATTCATAACATTAAAGGAACTGAAAAAGAAGAGCTTGCATTTTCATGTAGAATTTTTTGTGTTTTGCAAAAGGAACAATTAGGAAATCCGCATTTAGTTTGTGCTCATTGATTTGTTTGCTCTTTCCCCTTAGTAGCTAGGTTTTCATTGAAGGAACTAAAAGTGAAAGATTGTTCATCATTCTTAGTTTTCATTTTTAGGAGTTTCCTACACATCATCACGGTGAACCTTTGAAAGGCAAATTGTTAAGCAAGATAAACATAAAATTAACCTCAATTTACCTAACAAAGCATTGGAACCATAACGATAACATTTAGAAGGTCTAGGCTAGAGACGTGGTCCAACGTCGTAAAATATAGCAGTTGTTGTTAACTTGTCTGCGATACATTCTAAGTGTGATACCTTAATCCACATACATAAGTATATCGTAGCTCGTCCACATACTTTCAGGTATATCGGGCAGTGTTATAGTATGATAAGTATAAAGGGGTGCTCTCACTATGCAGTTTCGCATTAGACAACGCTAATACAAACTTGGGCCTCCATGTACCTTTGGGTATATTTGGGAGGAAAACTTTTAGGTGTTATCCATCCATAGTGAACCAAGTCAGCCGCCTTGTAAATTGTGATACACTGAACACAACATTCGGGGAGATTACCTGCCCGTACTTCTTGGTTCGCCAGGAGGTATTCTGCGGTTCACAGTTTGTTGGTAAATCCTTTTGCCTAGCATTACCCTTTTATTTTGTTTATTTGTTTTTTGGTTAAAATAAATCAGTAATCGCGGAATAACAAAATCATTTTACTCGTCGTTCACGTAGATTAGCTTTAAAACCACCTTTACCACGAGAAGTTACTTTTGGTAGGCGAAGGCGATCACGATCTTCTGAATCAAGTACAATCCGTACCTCTGGTGAAACATCATTTTCCTATAAACCAGAGTTAGCTCAAGTTGTTTCTACACAACCCGGTTCGTCTACTGTTGTCGAAACGGAGTCTTCACAGCTACCTGTGTTCACGATCCATCCAATCAGTGAGACCATACCTCCTAGACCCAACGTTTTTCAACCACAAATTGATCCAGATCCTGTCTCTTCTTTGCTAGAACATCTGAATCTAGAAGTTGAACAACCAGAAGTTGTTCCTACCTTGGTCGTTCCAAAATTTTTTGTAGCCATTGAAACTCCTATATCACACAGTCAACCACTTGAAATGTAATTTGGGCCTGACGGTGAAATACTTCCACCTAGTTTAATTGTGATTGAAGAAATCCCACAAGACGATACACCTTTAAATCCAACCCATTTTGGGGAGGACCTTTACCTGTACGAGTCTTTTCCTCAATCATTTCCATCTGCTTTTATTGATCCTGCTCCTATTCAAACTCCCGTCGATTCTAAAGGGTATACATTTGGTCAAACAACCATCCCTGAACCAACATCTTTAGTTGGGCTGTTCTAATTACGTCAGCTCCTACCCTCGCTACTCCGTCGATGTTCACAACTTCACCAAAGTCATAATTCCATGGAGGCCCTATGGTCCCATCGGGTTATAAATCATTATCCAGAATTTATTCTGGTGCATCTTCAAGACCATGGTCTTTACCAATGTCATCATATGATATTTTAACTAGTAATCCTATCGTTAGTACTGAACGACTTGATTCTTTATACACATCATCAGGGCAATATCAAGTCGGTCCTTCTAGGTCAATTCCTTCAAGTACCATATCAACTGGACTCCCAGCATTCGGAGAACAATATTTTTCGTCTTATTATCCTCCTCATGCTGGGGGAAACCTTTGGTCACCCAATATGATAGTACTCCGTCACTTTTTGGTCAACCTAATGTTGAAATGAATGTTTGTCAATGGCGGCCCACTCTGCCTATCCAATCACAAACGGTTGTACATTCGTATCAACTAGTTCAACCTGTTACACCCACATCATTACCGCTTGTCAATACATCTTTACCCTTGTTACGGAATCAAAATGTTGTACATAAACCTTATCAATAGAGTCCTTCAACTCAATACCATCAAATATTGGGTCTAAAGACTCCAAATCCTTTGGTTAATTTACAAAAACCTGTATCCGGAATCGTTTATTCACAAGCTGGTCTACCATTTTATGGGATGTCACAACCGCAATCTGGTTATACATATCAACCAAATCCAAGTTATCCTAATTTGAGTTATAACATTGGTGGACAGACCCCTTGGCAACCTCAGGCATAAATGCCTCAAACTTAATTTCAACAAGTATCATATCCAGGTTTTGGTCAACAGAATCCTCAAGCGTTTGCCTTTCAAAACAACCCCTATCTGGGTTACCAGCAGCAGATTTCTTATGCTGGTGCTCAAGCAATTCCATCTTACCCTAGCTATGCTCAACCTGACCTTAATAGATAGTTGCCTTTTGTTGCAACTTTAGAGTTACCAGATTTAAATCGGTTAACCAATGATCCAATCAAATATGCTCCTTGGTGGACGATGATACCTCATAAATTATCCTCGGATATTCCTAATTTCAATGGAAACCCTGGAGAAGATCCGTTGACTCATGTCATGACTTATCATTTATGGTGTTCATTAAACTCCCTGAATGATGATTCTGTTCGACTACGTCTTTTCCAGCGTACGTTCACAGGTTCGGCTATAAAATGGTACATTGAATTACTTAGAGCTTCTTTTGACAATTTCACTACCCTAGCTACTGTCTTTTTGACTCATTTCCAGTTACCTATCAGATATGAAACTGGAACGGAACTCTTGACCAATTTCAAACAGACTAACGCTACTCACATCTCTGATCATATTCATGAGTGGCGTCGTCGTCGACGAATGGTTAAGACATTTGTTCCAGACCAGCTCCTTGCTGAATGGTTCATTAAGTCCCTGTTACCATTTGTAACTGAGGATGTGGCTAAGGGTGGCGTTGTCACAGAAGAACAAGTTATCGTTCGTGCCCAATATTTAGACTTGATTTACACTCAGTCTGGCACGCGCTATGAAAAAATTCCTAATGCGTCGAGATCTAATTTCAATGTTCCACCTCAATTAAAGGACTCTCATGCCAGAGACGGCTTGATAGGCACTGCAAGCACACACCACACTACTGCATCTGATCTTGCTCCTACTTCTAAAATTAATGTCGTGTCATTTGACAAAGGCAAAGGTGACAAGCAACCAGGAAGTAAGAAAAAGGGGAAATCAAATAAAAAGAAAACTTATAACCTGCAGGAAAGATCATCTAATCAACCGTCTGGACCTCAGAAACCTCGTTATCCATGCATAATCTATAATGAGAAACAATTTTTTAGGGATTTTCCTCACCGCGCTAAAGTCTCAAAAATCATCAAGACTTCCCATGCGTCAGCTATGTTGAAAGACCCATTTCCAAATCCAGACACTAATTTGGTTGCTACGGATCTAGATCCTAGTTCCCAAGTGTTAATTTTATCCGTCACAAAACCTTCAACAAATATTTTGGTGTCAACGCGTAATAAATATTATGGTAGACAGGCCACTGATCAACCTACTATCTTGATTACGAATCCGTCTACGGAATGAGTACCACCTACTGTTATTCCTGAATTTACAATCAAGCCACCAAAGGGAGTAATCCACAAATCAACATATAATCCTTGAGCAAGAGCTACACAAAATTATAATATAGTTGAAGATTTGGCTCAATCCCCTTCAGCTATGTCTACTCTTGAGGTATTACAAAATTTTCCCTCCCAAAAACAGGCTTTATTATCGGCCATCAGTGGAATTGATCCAACTGATTCTAATCTTGTCGTCTTTAATCATACGGGCTATGTGCCGCAACTACCAGCAGAATTGGCATTCTCCATACAAGTAAATGTTCTCAATCACCTTGTTCATCGCACTATTATTGATGAGGGAGCATCTACATGAATTATGTCATTAAATTGTTGGAAGTCAGTTGGCTCACCACGCTTATCACAATCATCAACGACGTTGAAGGATTTTGATGGAAGAACATATAAACCTTGTGGTATTATCAATAACCTGCATGTTGAACTAGGGGGCAAAACAATAAATGTTGATGTCGAGGTCGTTGATGGACCCCTTGACTATAATATTTTACTTGGAAGGCCATGGGTATATGCGATGACTACAATTGTTTCTACATACTTTAGAATGATTTCCTTTCCACATGAAGGTACGATCACGATCATTAATCAACTATCCTTCTTTACCTCCGCTTCGCAGGTAACTGGAATCATTCCGTTTGTTCACATACCCCAACTAGAAATTCAGAACATTGGTGTAGGAATCTTAAAGGATTCCACTCTCATGGGAACCTTTGCATTATCGCCACCTGCGACATTGGCAGAAATTGCAAGTATAGAGACCTGCTACATGATCTCTTCCACTCTATCTGGCTTAAGAAAAAGTATGGGTGATTCTGATATTTCTACTTTGGATGAATTTTTACCGCCCAACCCTATTGAGATGGCATAGTAATCAATCTATCTGGATTGGGCGGAAAATCCGAAATCAACGTCGCCGAGTGTTTGGGTTGATCATTCCTTAGATTTTGGTACTCCATCTGATCCATTTTCCTCAATGTTTTTGACAGATGAAAATATTTTGGAAGCTATGATATCAGAAGGAGAACCATGGGAAGATTATCATCATCATTCCCATCTTCTTAATTATGAAGAAAACTATCTTAGTGAACTATAAAAACCCATCAATAAAAAATTTCCTTTCGAATTCTTTACCAATTAATGCAATCGTTTTAGAGCGAAATCTTTCAAATATTGAAGAAACAATTTCTATTGATATTTCGACCAAACCTAGAATCGTATTAAATATTCATGTTGGTGTATCTTGTTCTCCATCAGAACTCGAATCATATCGCTCTTTATTTCGTGAATTTCGTGATGTATTTTCTTGGTCTTACGAGGAAATGCTAGGCATAGATACTAGTATAGTTGAACACACTATTAATATGTATCCTGAGGTCAAACCAGTGCGTCAACGGCTTCGTCCTGTTCATCCAAAGAAAGCCGCTGCCATTAAGACAAAAGTTGAAAAACTTTTGCGTGCTAGTTTCATTTACGCTATTCCATTGACTGAGTGGGTTTCCAATATCGTTCCTGTCATGAAAAAACAAAGAACCATTAGAGTGTGTGTCGATTATCAGGACGTTAATAATGCTTGTCCAAAAGACAACTATCCTACTCCCTTTATCGACCATATTATTGACGATTGTGCTGGATATAAAATATTTTTGTTTATGGATGGATTTTACAGCACAAATGGTGGAAGCTATCACCAGATCCTTATAGAACAACATTGTTGTCCTTGGGGTACATTCTATTATAGAAACTTTCTGATTTGGTTTTTAAAACGGCGGGAGTAACTTTTAAGGAGAGCAGCTGGATTATGCTTTCAGCAGCATCAAGCATTGTTCAACCACCTCTGAATGGGTTACCGATTGCATTCATGAAATCAGGCAGGTCTGCAGGTGCATTTTAGGGCTGTTTCTTTATATTGTAACCTACAAAATACGCCTCAATTCACATAAATGTGTGTTTTGTGTTGGTTCTGGTCATCTGCTTGGATTCATAGTCTCAAAATAAGGAATTCGAATAGACCCATTGAAGGTTCAGGCAATTCTTGATTTACTTGCGCCATCAAATTTACTTCAGATACAGAAACTTCAAGGAAAGGCTAACTTCCTAAGGAGGTTCATTCCAAATTATGCCAAAATGGCTAAAGGATTTACTCGACTATTGAAAAAGGGGGTTCCCTTCGATTGGGTCCAAGTTGTGCAAGCTTATTTTGATGCTGTCAAGGACACTCTTGTCTGAGCGTCATTAATGTATCCTCCTAATTATCAAAATGATTATTTCCTATATATCACGTAATATTCCAAAATTAGCATACAACTAATTATAATACTAATTTTTGCTCATGTCACTTAGGAGATAAATAAATGGGTAAGGAGGCCCATACCTTGCAGAAAAATGAATAAAATCCCTCATAGTGTGAAAGGGGACCATCATAGGAGTTGGATTTCACACCCTCATGTGTGAACAGGGTCATTTGCATGTGGACAAGGTCAAGTTTGACCAAGTCAATAGCGCTGGGATAGGAGGTGGAGAACATTTGGAGAGACAACGCAGTATGAATGGGAGGAAGATTCCTTGGTGGAGGAAACCCTAATGAGTGGGACCCATGGTGAGAGGGCTTCCATTTGTTTAAAAGGAGGGCAAGGCAACCATTGTTATGTCATGTCATGGATTATTGATTTCTTGGTCTGTTTAGACTTTATGCATTCTCTTGCTGTTTAGCAGAGTTGCTATGCTGCTTAGCACAAGGCATTCCTATTTAGGAATTACTTCTCCTTTCAAGAGAGGACTCTTGAAGGATCTCGCTCTTCATTTCTCCACATTAAGGCTTCAGGCCAAGCATCCTCCTTCAGCTATGGCGCAATATCTGTTTACAACTGAGTTGTGTTGTAGGGTGTTGCAGTGGAGGTTCCTCAACACCACTTCCTGAGCTTATTTTTCAGAGGAGGAAGCTTTCTTTACTTTGGGATATTAGTTGGGAAGCCCTTGGAGCATATTTCAGATCTTGGCACTTTTCCAACCTATTTTCTTGCACCTACAACGCAGTATACCTCAGTGATTGCGTTATTTTCAGAGAGTATTTGCAGTGTGGGTTGCAGAGTTTGTTTGGAGGGTGAAATCTTCAGTGTTAAGATCAACCTGTCACCGGAGCTTGGGTGGAAGAACTAGACACCTTTTTTCAGTAGCACAAAATTTATGAAGATGAAGCCATCAGAGTTGCAACTCTGCATCTTGGAGGTAAGGCTTATGCATGGTGGATATTTGAGTCCTTTTCTTTGAAAAATGCAAACACTTCTTCTTATGCAAGGTTTATTAAGACATTGGTGGAAATGTTTGATGGAAAAATTTCTGCAACACATATGGTGAAGCCAAACAAATATAAACAAACCAAACCCTTGCATGTGATGGAGGAAACTATAAATTCAGATCCACTTCAGAAAACCATGGAGGAGGCTGGAATCTTGCATCATACCTTGCTAGAGGCAAGACCTCTATCTTACATTCCTAAAAAAGAGGGCATGGAGATCCCTTTTTCAAAAGAGGATCCAATTCTTGGGAGGTTGCCCATACATGTTGATGAGGAGGAGTGCAACAACGCTGTCATGACTAGATTTTATCTAGCACCTCATGCAGAGGAGGAGGGAGCTCTTGCTCCAACTATAGGGATTCTTGTATCATTGCAAGAAATTCCCCAGGATCTCACATATGGAGATCAAGGCACACATCATGATTCACATGTGCCATTGAAGATAGGGTGTGAACCTATGGAGATACAAGGATGAGATAGGGAGGATGAACAACATCATGTGAGGAGGAGCACACACCCCTATGTATTTCAGGAGGTTGATGCACCTAAGAGGGAGACTGGATTGTGCAGTGAGGGCAAGGACAAATCTGTCCATTCATATATGCAGTCTAATCTTGATGATGATGTCTCATTGCATGGATACATTTCACCAAGGAGACCACCGGATAAGAAGATGATGAGATATGCTTCACATTTTGAGGCACCACTCATTGATTTCAGAGGAGTGGAGACCTTGGGAGAGCTTGGTACAACACTGGGAGTCTTGGGTGGACTTAAGGAGAGAGGGATCATTCTCTCAACATCATCATTACCCACTCTTATTTCAGATTCTGTGCTGTGGCAGAAGCAGCATGGGAAGGATAGTAGCCTTCCAACTTGCATCCTTGGCATGAGAAATGTCAAAGAGGAGGATGACCATATGACAGATGTTCTTCATGAGAGATCATCAGCGCTGTCGCTATGGAGGGTAGATCCATATTGGAGCTCCCAGTTGTTGGTGGAGTATTCCAAGGATCTTTTCACTTGCATGATATTGGATGACCAGTTGCATGAGGAGGTATATTCAGTCAGAGATGGGGTCATCTACTACCATGGTAGGATCTTCTTATCTGGAGCTTCCAAGCTCAAGGAGAAGTTGCTACAAGAAGCTCACAAAGATTTCCTTTTCAGCCACACTTATTCTATGAGAGCATACCACACCATCATGGAGGGGTATTTTTGGGAAGGTTTTGAGAAGGAGATGTATCAGCATATGAGGAGATGCATGGATCATGTGGGGATGGAGGAGATACATAACTCTTTGAAAGAGTTAGCACAACCACCTCTTTTATCTTTGAGGATGAGAGGAGACTCATCTATGAGCCACTTCATTTGTATGAGCAAGACATATGGTAAGGGTATTGTTTGTTTGCATAATGATATGTATAATGTATATATGCATCCATTAACCATATATGTGCAAGATGTTTCTCCAAGGAGGAGCATTATTTCTTCTAGACTTCATGGTCTACTTGAGGCCATGAGCAGTATTGATGACCACTCCCTAGGAGGACTTGGGGAGGAGATGTATTATGGAGAACATGCTCATGATATACCATACATCATTCACTTTCTCCAAACATATAGGGAGAGTGGGACAACAAGAAATTGGTTGAGAAACCACACTTTTTGTCACTCTCTATTGCAGTTGAGGGTCAAACTACGTTAGTTACATTTGAGGGACCATTTTCCTTCTCCCTTGCTACATATGGCAGCAAGTATGGTTCTCATTGTAGTTCCTTATGTTGCTGTTGTTCTTATTTTTATTGGGAGCGTGATTGGGGGAGTGGCACATTGGTTGGATGTGTCCCTTGGGGGAGAGATTTCCCACATCGTTTGCATTGCATGTTCTAATGGGAGCATGAGAGGTGATATGGCCACCACAACAAAACATTTGTTCTTTTATGAGGTGGGCCATGGAATTGATTGGATGCCATATGATGGTGATTTCCAACTCATCATATATGGAATAATTTAGGCCAGCATGTTTCATAACGTTGGAGAGGAGATCCTTGAGGATCTAGTCTTCTTCTTGCCACTTGAGGGCAATCTTATTGTAGCCCAAGATCAAAATATACTCTACACTTATCCTAAGTGGAGAGGAGGACAGCGTGGGGTAAGCTATTTTGTCTACCATGTTCATATTTTCAGCCCACCTACATTGCAGGAGCTCAAGGTGGAAGATTATTTTTAGGAGTTGCCATGTTGGTTGGTAACTCACTTTGTATGGATGATTTCTTGGGGATGGGGGATCCACATGGGAATTATGTTTCCCGATACATTTCATAGCCCATACCTCAAGGGGACCTCTGGACAACACCTTATTGCCTCCTTGAGTACTCCACTTGTTCATGGTGATAACTATTCAGCTAGCTTGCATACTTGGGAGGGGCAATATGGAGATTTATTAATGAAACAACATCTCATTCCTTGGAGGAGCATATCATATATGGATGCTATAGAAGGAGGAGGGGAAAATTCTTAGTTCTATCCTTGCAGTTGCTTGAGGAAAAGCAACATTTGGGAGGGGAGGACTGTAATATTCCAAAATTAGCATACAGCTAATTGGAATATTAATTTTTTCTCATGTCACTTAGGAGATAAATAAATGGGTAAGGAGGCCCATACCTTGCAGAAAAATGAATAAAATCCCTCATAGTGTGAAAGGGGATCATCATAGGAGCTGGATTTCACACCCTCATGTGTGAACAGGGTCATTTTCATGTGGACAGGGTCAAGTTTGACCAAGTCAACAGTGACGGGATAGAACGAAACATGGAGAGACAGCATAGTATGACTGGGAGGAGGTTTATTTGGTGAAGGAAACCCTAATGAGTGGGACCTATGGTGGGAGGGTTTTCACTTGTTTAAAAGGAGGGCAAGGATGACATTTTTCTTCATGTTATCTATTATTTATTTTATGGTCTCTTTAGACTTTGTGCATTCTCTTGTTGTTTAGCAGAGTTGCTGTGATGCTTAGCACAAGGCATTCCTATTTAGGAATTCATTATCCTTCCAAGAGAGGCCTCTTGAAGGATCTTGCACTTCATTTATCCACATTGGGCTTCGGTGTCCTCCTTTAGCTACAATACGATGTCTGGGCACAAAGGAATGAGTTTGTGTTGCGGGGTGTTGGTGGGACTATATTTTACTTCCTGAGCTTCTTTTCAGAGAAGGCTTTATTTCGATTGAGAATCGATTTGAGAAGCCCTTGGAGAGAATATTTCAGATCCGCGCCGCAACCTATTTTCTTACCCTACGGCACAATATCCCTCGGTGGTGTGTTATTTCGAAGGTATTTGCGGTGTAGGTTTACGGAAGTTGTTGAAGGTGAGATCTTCGATTAGGATCAACCTTTCATGGAAGATCCACATTGGAGAAGTTTTTTTGACATGCATCATCTTGACCATCTCCATCCGGTTCTTGGTGCAGTACTGCTACGGTCTTGAAAATACCACTGCGGCATTTTGCCACTTTTTCATGTTGTTAATCCTTGAGGATTGTCTTGAAATTGTCTTTGGGAGCTTATATCTTCGCTCCCAATGTTGTATGAGCCATGAATTTTTATATCCATGTATTGACATTTTCTAGTAGCAGTTTCTCCTTATAAAACTGTGCTGTCATAGCCTTGGGCATTCTTGTGTAGCAATGTTTTTCATATTTCATGTACATGTTGTCTTGAGGCTAGTATTTCCTAACTTGAGTGACTATTTCCTCAAGATCTTGTATACATTTTGCTGCAGAAACTTATTGTGATGGCTATGTGCTCTTCTTATCTTTTATGAGTTGATTTGTCACTGCTACTCCAGTTTGTGTTCATGTATTGCTAGATCTCCAATTTTGGAATATCTTAAAAATATTCCCATTGTTGTAGATTTTCCCTATTTTGGGATATTATAGTGGTATCAGAGCATAATCTTGGCTCAACCTGTGGATCTCAGCCATGATACTATCAAGAAAAGAGAAGATGAAGACTCCATTCTTTGGAGGAAAGAAGGAGAGGCTCTCAAAGCTTCTTCCTAAATCTATACAGAGCATTCAAGGAGATCTCAAGAAGATCAGAAGGGAGATGTGTATAAAATCTCCAAGAGGGTTTGAATCTGAATCAAAATCTAGATTTTCATATGATGAGTGTGAGCATGCAGCCACACATCATGATACACAACACAGTCATATGCCCAGATTTTCCATGAGAGAGGTAGAAGAAGAAGGAATGACTAGGAAGGAAACTCTTAGTGATGTTCTGCAAGAGTATGAGTCTCAAACTCAGAAATTTAGAGATCATGTCACTTTTCCAGAGTTTTGCAAGATCAAGGTGAAGAGAAGAAAGCAGCATGATAGGGGTAGATTCATTATATCTACTTTTGATGGTTCACCTACATGTTCAGCCGGAGCTTGGGTGGAAGAACTGGACAAATTTTTGCAGCAGCACCAAATTTCTAAAGATGAAGGAATTAGAGTTACAGCGCTGCATCTTGGAGGTAAGGCCTATGCATAGTGGATATTTGAGTCCTTTTCTTTGAAAAATGCAAACACTTCTTCTTATGCAAGTTTTATTAGGACATTGGTGGAAAGGTTTGATGGAAAAATTTCTGCAACACAGATGGTGAAGCCAAACAAATCTAAATAAACCAAAACCTTGCATGTGGTGGAGGAAACTATAAACTCAGATCCACTTCAGAAAACCATGGAGGAGGCTGAAATCTTGCATCATACCTTGCTAGAGGCAAGACCTCTATCTTATATTCCTAAAAAAGAGGGCATGGAGATCCCTTTTTCAAAAGAGGATCCAATTCTTGGGAGGTTGCCCATACATGTTGATGAGGAGGAGGGCAACAAAGCTGTCATGTCTAGAGTTTATCTAGCACCTCATGCAGAGGAGGAGGGAGCTCTTGCTCCAACTAGAGGGATTCTTGTATCATTGCAAGAAATTCCCCAGGATCTCACATATGGAGATCAAGGCACAAATCGTGATTCACATGTGCCATTGAAGATAGGGTGTGAACCTATGGAGATACAAGGAGGAGATAGGGAGGATGACCAGCATCATGTGAGGAGGAGCACACACCCCTATGTATTTCAGGAGGTTGATGCACCTAAGAGGGAGACTGGATTGCACAGTGAGGGCAAGGAAAAATCTGTCCATTCATATATGCAGTCTACTCTTGATGATGATGTCTCATTGAATGGAGACATTTCACCAAGGAGACCACCAGATGAGCAGATGATGAGATATTCTTCACATTTTGAGGCACCAATCATTTATTTTAGAGGATTGGAGACCTTGGGAGAACTTGGTACAACACTGGGAGTCTTGGGTGGACTCAAGGAGAGAGGGATCATTCTCTCAACATCATCATTACCCACTCCCATTTTAGATTCTGCGTTGTGGCAGAAGCAGCATGGGAAGGATAACAACCTTCCAACTTGCATATTTGGCATGGGAAATGTCAAAGAGGAGGATGACCATATGACAGATGTTCTTCATGAGAGATCATCAACGCTGTCACTATGGAGGGTAGATCCATATTGGATCTCCCAGTTGTTGGTGGAGTATTCCAAGAATCTTTTCACTTGCATGATATTGGATGACCAGTTGCATGAGGAGGGATATTCAGTCAGATATGGGGTCATCTACTACCATGGTAGGATCTTCTTATCTGGAGCTTCCAAGCTCAAGGAGAAGTTGCTACAAGCAGCTCACAAAGATTTCCTTCCAGCCACACTTATTCTATGAGAGCATACCACACCATCATGGAGGGGTATTTTTGGGAAGGTTTTGAGAAGGATATGTATCAGCATATGAGGAGATGCATGGATCATGTGGGGATGGAGGAGATACATAACTCTTTGAGAGAGTTAACACCACCACCTCTTTTCTCTTTGAGGATGAGAGGAGACTCATCTATGAGCCACTCCATTTGTATGAGCAAGACATATGGTAAGGGTATTGTTTGTTTGCATAATGATATGTATAATGTATATATGCATCCCTTAACCATATATGTGCAGGATGTTGCTCCAAGGAGGAGAATTCTTTCTTCTAGAATTCATGGTCTACTTGAGGCCATGAGCAGTATTGATGACCACTCCCTAGGAGGACTTGGGGAGGAGATATATTGTGGATAACATGCTCACGATGTACCATACATCATTCACTTTCTCCAAACATATGAGGAGAGTGGGACAACAAGCAAGTGGTTGAGAAACCACACTTTTTGTCACTCTCTATTGCAATTGAGGGTAAAACTGCGTTGGTTACATTTGAGGGACCATTTTCCTTCTCCCTTGCTACATATGGCAGTAAGTATGGTTCTCATTGTAGTTCCTTATGTTGTTGTTGTTCTTATTTTTATTGGGAGCGTGATTGGGGGAGTGACACATTGGTTGGATGTGTCCCTTGGGGGAGAGATTTCCCACATCGTTTGCATTGCATGTTCTAATGGGATCATGAGAGGTGATATGGCCACCACAAAAAAACATTTGTTCTTTTATGAGGTGGGCCATGGAATTGATTGGATTCCATATGATGGTGATTTCCAACTCATCATATATGGAATGATTTGGGCCAGCATGTTTCATAACGTTGGAGAGGATATCCTTGAGGATCTAGTCTTCTTCTTGCCACTTGAGGGCAATATTATTGCAGCCAAAGATTAGCATATACTCTACACTTATCCTAAGTGGAGAGGAGGACAACGTGGGGTAAGCTATTTTGTCTACCATGTTCAGATTTTCAGCCCACCTACATTGTAGGAGCTCAAGGTGGAAGATGATTTTCAGGAGTTGCCATGTTGGGAGGTAACTCACTTTGTATGGATGATTGATTGGGGATGGGGGATCCACATGGGAATGATTTTTCCCGATACATTTCATATCCCATACCTCAAGGGGACCTCTGGACAACACCTTATTGCCTCCTTGAGTACTCCACTTGTTGATGATTATAGCTATTAAGCTAGCTTGCATACTTGGGAGGGGCAATATGGAGATTTATTGATGAAACAACATCTCATTCCTTGGAGGAGCATATCATATATGGATGCTACAGCAGGAGGAGGGGAAAATTCTAAGTTCTATCCTTGCAGTTGCTTGAGGACAAGCAATATTTGGGAGGGGAGTACTGTAATATTCCAAAATTAGCATACAGCTAATTGGAATATTAATTTTTGCTCATGTCACTTAGGAGATAAATAAATGGGAAAGGTGGCCCATACCTTGCAGAAAAATGAATAAAATCCCTCATAGTGTGAAAGGGGATCATCATAGGGGCTGGATTTCACACCCTCATGTGTGAACAGGGTCATTTTCATGTGGACAAGGTCAAGTTTGACCAAGTCAACAACGCTGGGAGAGGAGGTGGAGAACACTTGGAGAGACAACACAGTATGAATGGGAGGAATATTCCTTGGTGGAGGAAACCCTAATGAGTGGGACCCATGGTGAGAGGTCTTCCATTTGTTTAAAAGGAGGGCAAGGCAACCATTTTTATGTCATGTCATGGATTATTGATTTCTTGGTCTGTTTAGACTTTGTGCATTCTCTTGCTGTTTAGCAGAGTTGCAGTGCTGATTAGCACAAGGCATTCCTGTTTAGGAATTCCTTATCCTTTCAAGAGAGGCCTCTTGAAAGAGATTTCTCATCATTTATCCACATTCAGGCTTCAGGCCAAGCATCCTCCTTCAGCTACAGCACAGTATCTGTTTAGAGCTAAGTTGTGTTGCAGGGTGTTGCAATGGAGGTTCCTCAACACCACTTCCTGAGCTTATTTTTCAGAGGAGGAAGCTTTCTTTTCTTTGGGAGATCAATTGGGAAACCCTTGGAGCATATTCCATATCTTGGCACTTGGCCAACCCATTTTCTTGCACCTACAACGCAGTATACCTCAGTGACTGCGTTATTTTCAGAGAGTATTTGCAGTGTGGGTTGCAGAGTTTGTTTGGAGGGTGAAATCTTCAGTGTTAGGATCAGCCTTTCACTTGGAAGATCCGTTGGAGGAGGTTTGTTCAGCTTGTGCATCATCTTTAGCCTTCTCCATCCAGTGCTTGAGTTATAGCTGCTACTTAGTCTTGGGACTGCAACTCCGACATTTTGCCACTTTTGCATATTTCAGCCAATCCTTCCAGGATTGTCTTGAAATTGTCTTTGGGAGCTTAGATCTTCACTCCCAATGTTGTATGAGCCATGAATTTTTATATCCATGTATTGAAATTTGCTAGCAACAGTTTATCCTTATAAAACTGCGCTGTCATAGCCTTGGGCTTTCTTGTGTAGCAGTGTTTTTCCACATTTCATGTACATGTTGTCTTGAGGCTAGTATTGCCTAACTTGAGTGACTATTTCCTCAAGATCTTGTATATATTTTGCTGCAACAACTTAATATGATGGCTATGTGCTCTTCTTATCTTTTATGAGTTTATTTGTCACTGCTACTCTAGTTTGTGTTCATGTATTGCTGGATCTCCAATTTTGGAATATCTTAAGATATTGCCATTCATGTAGATTTTCCCTATTTTGGGATATTACATATCGCCGCGACCGAAACGACTATTGGTATGGTATTAGTCCAAGTAGAAGATGGAATTTAACATCTGATATATTATTTGAGTTGTTATATCAATGATACAGAAGCTAAATACTTATACGTAGAAAAGCTTGCCTTGGAAGCCGTTCAAGCTATCCAAAGATTTCGCCATTATATCCTGCTCTGAAAAACCACTATCATTTCAGATTGCAACCCCATGACTTATATCTTATCACATCAATTTCTGGGGGGCAAATATTCAAAATGGATTGTCATTTTGCAGGAATTTTATTTGGAGTTCATCAAATCCAAGTCAAAGAAGTCTTTAGTTTTGGCTGAGCTTCTATGTGACCTTCCCTCTGATAGTACTGCAACTACGTTAGAACCATCAATTCTTGAAGAGTCTCTGTTTCTGATCGGATCATCTAATCCTTGGTATGGAGATTTCATCATTTATCTCCAAACCCAAACTTTTTGACCTGATACCTCTCGCTCTAAACAACGACGTATTCGATACCAAGCCAAAGATTATCTGATCGTAGGCGATACACTTTCTCATCGTGGTGTCGATTCCATTTTAAGGAGGTGCCTCACCCACAAGGAGGCTAAAAAAGTGTTAAATGATTGTCATGCTGGGGCTTGTGGTGGACATTTATCTGGATATGCTACCGCGTAGAAGATACTCTGCGCCGGTTACTTTTGGCCTACTATTTTTCGAGATTGCATCCTCGCGGTCAGAAGTTGTCATGCATGCCAGATTTTTTATCGTAAAATATGCAAACCGCTAGCACCAATGCATCCTGTTGTCTCTGTGGGACCATTTTCGAAATGGGGTATTGACTTCATGACCTGTTAACCTTGTTCATCCGGGGGGCATGGTTATATTATTATCGTAGTCGACTACTTTACCAAATGGGCCGAAGCGATGCCTACATTCAACAACACGGGGCAGACAACTGCATTGTTTTTCTTTAATCATGTTATTGCACGGTTTGGGGTCCCACAGGAAATAGTTACAAATCATGGGAAGCATTTTCGCAACCACATGATGTCTGAATTGACTGCCAAGTTAGGATTGTCACATGATAATTGTACTCATTATCCACAATCAAATGGACAAGTTGAGGCTATTAACAAGATTCTTAAACGTATGCTTCAACGTATGATAGGAGTTCGTAAAATAAACTGGAATTTGATCCTATACTCCGCCTTGTGGGCGTATCGAATCTCAGTGAGAAACGCAACTGGATTTACTCCTTTTCAATTGGTGTATGGTCTAGAAACTATCTTACCTATCCAATGTGAAATACCATCATTAAAACTGACAATAGACTTGTTACTTGATACCTCAAAAGAAGAAGCGCGTCTCCTTAACCTCATCCATATTGATGAAACGCGTCGTGAAGCCCGATTGGCCAACGAAGCACATAAGAGACGTATAAAGGCGCAATACGACAAAAATGTCCAACCTCGCATCTTCTCACAGGGCGACTTGGTCCTTCTTTACGATCAAGAAGCTGATGTAATAGGTACAAGGAAATTTGAGCCATTATGGCATGGCCCCTATATTTTCAAAAGAGTTATTGCTATGGGTGCCTATGAGTTGGTTGATTATGATGAAACTCCGTTGGCGTAGCCTAGAAATGGGTTGTATTTGAAACGTTACTATGCTTAATCATGAGCATAGTAATTTTTTGTATCGTATTGTATATATATGTTGTTGATTTGCATTCACTATCTTAATTTATTTTTAGGGTTTTCTTGACGTTAGTAATCCACTTTACGTTTCATCACACATGTATGAATCTTCAGAACCATTTGTTGGATATGCTAATGGTGCTAGTTGTAGTACGTTGAATCTATCCTCTGCAACGTGGGCCATTTTCGCTCTGAACGACGAGTTAGTGAGTTTTAAAGGGATTTGTATTGGTAGATCGATGAACAATATCACTGAGTATAGCGCGTTGTTCGAACTTCTCCCTGATGCCATTTCATTTGGTATTAACCGCATAATCATAAGGTTAGACTCACAACTTGTGTTATTACAACTAACTAGCATTATACTGTTAGAAATCCAACACTTCTTAGATTTTTCCTAAGAGTTCTACTTTTGGAAAGACATTTTGATTTTATTCAATATCAACACATTTCCAGAAATTTGAACGCATTGACTGGTTCATTAGCTAATCAAGTTCTAGACAGACATTTGCAACATATGTAAAGAAAACATTCACATCATTGAATAGCAGGGATAATTTTAAGAACCCCCCTAAATTTATATATATAATAAATGGGCGAATCCCCATGATACATAGGAAAAATGGAAGGCGATTTTATTAATAATATAATATTTATATATAATTTTTTGGCGAATTTCTCACGAGATTATATTATCTTGTAAAATCATGGCGAATCACCAGTACAAATGGCGAATCACTACTACAAAATGGTGAATCGTTGTCTAGTGGAGTTCGGGGTGTTGGTTCCAATGAATATATGGTAGTTGAACTAGGAGTAGAAAGAAGAGAACCACTGAGACCAAGCATGGCACATGGTGACTCATGAGGGAAGTAGTTCTCGTGCAGTTTGGAAAACGCATTCTTCTAGTTCTGCTAAGCGTAGTGTTGTTGCTCATGCTACTACTAGCACTGATATTGAGGTTGGAGAGGAGTTTGAGGAAGCATGGAAGGTAGCAGTGGTGGAGAATTACAAAGAGTACCCCATGATGGGCTCCATTTTTCCCTTTGGTATTTGTGCCTGCAAGATCTTATGTCCATTGAACCAACAATTAACCGTTCAACCAACAATCAACTTGACTGAGTTGATTAGGTATGAATCAAATTAGACTAATCTTCAAAACTATGCTTTGCACTATCCCATATTTATCACACTAATGCTACACAACATTGTGCATTTGCACCCAACTCTCATGCATGCACACAAAATTTTCATTAACATCTATAACCCTAACCAAGTGAGAATTGATCAACAATTTGCACCAAAGTTTGTTAATGTTGAAAGTTCATAAGAAATTTAGATCCATGGTACCTTAAATAAATTTTGAGATAACCTCCACAAATTCGACCATAATAGAGAAAACTTGTGATAAATTTTAAACCTACAAAAATTACGATTCATGTTCCTAGGAACGATCATAAGAAGTAGTTGGCATATAGGTCGAGTTTTGAGCCTTCTTCTTGTTTGAAGAGGACTTGTCTATTATCAGAACTACCTTCCCTACCTTTGATGCCTTGAAGGAATTGCAAATTGACTCATCAAATGAAGACAACTTTATGTTCTTGTCAATTAGAGTTGAATAGCTTCCCTGTGCACTCAACACAAACTCTGACCAATAGGAAACATCCCACCCACCAACTATGAGGTCCCACAGAATTGTTGCTCCCGCCTGAACAACAGACAACTGGAATGTGAGAATTCAAAAACAAAGAAAATCCCAATCGCATATATCTTGATTCTTGAGGATGAACTCAATCTCAAATCCAAAACCCATAAAATTTATATCCAAAACTAAAACTCATCAAATTTGGAAGTATATTGGAAACAAAACCGAGGCAAAAGAGCTAAATTTGAATGCGGGAACTGACACAAAATCTGCAAACTTGAGCAATTTTTGATGTACATTATTTTGTTTGACAAAATAGATCGGGAAGAAAGGCCTCAGGGAAGATCACACTAGACTAGGGGTAAGTAAAAACCACCAAGGTGAAGCATGGGAACAAGAATACAACCAAAAATGATCTATAATTTTTTTCAATCAGTGATCCATCCATAGGACAAAATTTTTCTCCTAGGGGTTACCCACTTGGGTGTGTAACAAAGCCCATCAAACAATTTATGAAGCTATTGACCCTTCTCCTCTGAGAGTGAAAATAAAATGACATAGGAGTGATAGAGGAAAGAGATATATTTGGACGCCCTTAATCTTCTCATTAACCTAAAGAATACCATAAGTTAGAGATCTGTTTTCAAAGCAGCAGTAAATTTAAAGTGGCCAGTCGAGGATATGATAGCTGCTCAGGTGAAAGAAAATTTGGAAAGGATCAAGAAGATAGTAAAGATATGCATTTTTAGCACAGATTCTGCCACAGAAGCTCAACAAGAATAATGGACACTGGCACTTGGTTCTCAAAATGATGACCGGCCTCAGATACTTCATGCAACATAGCTCAGGTATATCAACTGTAATTTTCACTTCTTAATGATAACCTTTTGAATTAAAAATATCTGGGCTGCCTTGGGGAAGGTTGGAGCCCTAGAGGGAGAAGTGTAGGGACAGATGTCCCTGTGTGGGCCTGGAGGGTACTTGGAGACCCCTGAGAGCAGTTGGAACTTTTGGAAGCCACATGGCTCCCATATATCCTTGGCCAACCCAAGTTGGAAACCCTGGAAGGGTAGTGGCACATTTCGATGCCTACAGATGTAGAGAAGGAGGTGCACTACCTTGAGTTGAGTGGACTAATGTGGGATGTGAGACTGTTAGTTGGAGGCTGTTGGGGTTTGGTACCTTGTCCCTCCTCATATTCAATACTGGTTATGTACCTGGATTTAGGTAAGTCGTTGTCATTGTGGAGTTATGGCCCCAGCTCAAGGGTGATCTGCTGCTGAGAGAACTAGAGCAGTGTGGTCTATGGCTGCGCAGTACATCCAAGGTCTGCAACAAGTGGGTGATTTTATCAGATAAGTGTTGTGTATAGTATATACACTGTTGTTTATCTGTTGCTCATGGTTAACTGTTTTATATTGGTTATTATGTTGTCCTAGTTTAATTATATGTTATTTGTCAGTTATGGTATTAGTACTGGAGTTGGTAGCATCACCCTATCTGGGTGGCTGGGGGATGTTACAAGACTTAAAAGTCTGCATCAGTTCTAGCAGGATGTGAATCCCTTATTTGCAGGTTATACTAATATTCCCTTATGAATTCATCAAAAATATCTGAAGATGAGTGATTTCTTTTATGTTCGTTCTGGAGATTAAGCTACAACTGGACAGAACCATAGATAAAGCCACTCATCTGTAGACAAAACCATGTCTCTTCCTTTTTAATGTATTGCCACTCGACCGTAAAATTCCTAACTTGGAGTTGGGTCTCTTGCCAAGGACCACATGATGCTGCTAACATAAAGTCTTCAAAACACTAAGTTGACCTTCTTCAAAACATGAAATGGACTTCAGATTGAAGGGAGAATGAGAGATCTGTCCACCTGGAAGTTCATGTTCTTCAACAGGCTCATACATCAAGCCTAACTGTTAACAGTTCCAACATGAAGAAGGTTAGTGAAAAAAGAGACAAAATTGAAATCTCTGTCAACAAAATTAAAAGAGGAAGAAGATGCAAGTAGCTCCGAGTTAGAACTACTGTTTGCAGATGATGACAGATCTGGAAATGGCGTTCAAGGATACAATTCAAAAGCTAAAAAATAGAGAGGCCGAAAAAAGGACATGCCAAGTGACGACAAACTATCCACAGTTGATTGTGATTATCCAAGGTTTTCTGCTCTGTTCACGTCTTATCATTTTGCCATATATCTGACAGACCCACAGTTTAAAAGGTTTGTTGAGAGGGCAATATGAAGCTTAGGATATAACTCAAACATCTGTAATTGTATTAAAACTCTAGTGGAATATAATATTGTGTCCTTTGTTTCTGCTGGATGGCAGCCACAGATACATGAAATGAAAATTTGTTCATTATTAAGGTCAAATAGTTCATTATGAAAGTCAAATAGTCAACAGCTAACACTCAATTTATTTTTTCAGTTCTTTTAATTTGTATCTCTGCATTGAGATTTTAGCTCCACGACTTATAGCCATAGCATAGTTCAAAGAAACAAAAGAAGTCTGCAAATGAAACAGTGGATGACTTGAAATTCTTCATGGGAAAAAAATCTACAATTGACAATTCTTCAATAAAGAAGAGGAAAACTAACTTCTGTCTATAGTTCAATATCCTTTAGTGTTATTTTCTTTAAGAGATTTAGTAAACTGCATCTCTTGAGTAACCAGCCCTGCAAGATCAAGTCTTCCAGCACTTTTGTATGCATCTATTACCACTCTATAAGTAGATTCATTTGGCTGAAAACCCTCATATTTCATTTTGTTAAACATCCTTTTTACACCTTCTATCAAGCCTGCCTTTCCATAGCTAATGATCATACTCGTGTAGGTAGCAACATCTGGCTCAATCCCCTTGGTTTTCATGCTCATAAACATCTTTAGAGCCTCATCAATCCTGTCTGCACTTCCAAATGCATAAATGGCAGCATTGTAGGCAGACACATCAAGCTCCAAACCAATTTCTTTTAATTGTTGACAGGCCTCCAAAGCCTCCTCGTGCATTCCTGCCATGGAATAAAGAGTCACTATCAATGCTTGCATACTGTAGGGGATTCCACTCTCCCGTGCAATCTCAAGCTGATTTACTGCCTCCATTGGAAGGCCTCCTTTCTTCAAAATTGTACCCAATGTTTTGTATGTGATGTCATTAGGTGAAACCTTCGCTTTTAACATTTGCTGAAAAATTTCCGTAGCTTCTCTCAATCTTCCCTCTACTGCATACACTCCAAGGACTTATTAAAAGAGAGCTTATTTGTGAGAAGCCCAAACTCCTGCATCTCTTTTGCAATTTCAATGGCTTGGCTAAGTCTGCCAATTTTTTTGTATAGACAAACCATCATGGCATAAGAAAATTCATTAGCCTGGCCCACTTGCTTTAAGTCATTAAAAATTGACTCTGCCTCACTGACCATACCAGCATCACTGTAAAAATCAATCATACAATTTGTTGCAAAGACATCTGGACCTTCTCCCAAATTTTTCATCTTTTCATATGTTTCCTGAGCCTCTCTCAAATGGCCAACCTTTCGATATACCTTGATCAAAGAGCTGTATACCGTGCAGTTTGCTACTAAGCCACGATCTTGCATTATTTGAAAGTAATGAACAACTTTCTCCACATTTCCAACCTGTGCAAATGCATTTATCAGTGCACCATAAACAACTTCATCTGCCTCAACGCCCATCTTCAGCATCTCCTTATAAATGTCTTCTGCCTCCATGGCTCTACCCAGGCTAGTATTCACAGCGATAACAGCACAAAATGTTACACAACTAGGCACAAACCCTGCCTCCTGCATTTTAATCATATAGCATTTTGCATCATCCGGTAATCTTGCAGCAGCAAAAATCTGAATGAGAGAATTATAAGTGCATTCATCAGGTGAAACTCCTTCATTATCCATGCTCTCAAACAATCTCCGTGCCTTGTCATAATGTTTTGCAATTCCATAAGCCTTAATCATGACATTTTATTCCAATACACTCTGCCTTGCTCCTCTTTCTGTTTCACAACTGTAGCCGAACACCTTCTCAGGTTCCAACCAATACCCCATCTCTCCATATGCATCGATAATGGCAGCGTAGCTCCTGGAGCTGATTCCTCCAAGAAGCCGAAATCTTTCAAACCAAGCCCATGCTTTCATCAGCAACCCTATCTCTATGCACATTCTGATAATAACAGGCCTTGAGAAGTCATCCACATGAACCCCCAATTCATCCATCTCCTGGACCAGGGATTCAGCTTCTCTAATCATATGTTTCCCACAAAGTACACGTAACAGAGTTCTATAAGTTACAATATTAGGTCGAACTCCAGTTTGTTTCATTCTGGTGAAATAAGTTAATGCCATGTCTATATTGTTATTTTTGGCATTCATTGCTATAAGAGTATTGTAAGTCATAACGTTTGGCGGGCACCCTATTTCCACCATTTTATTCATCAGAACCTCAGCTTCTTCTAGATGACCATGTGAACCACAAATATGAATTATAGTATTAAAAGTAACAGTGTCAGGACAAATACCTGATTTGAGCATCTCCGAGAAGGCATTTGAGCATTCGCCGACGCGGCCTGCCTTGCCATACATATCAATCAAAGTATTATATGTGAAAGCCCGTTGTGGCCTATGAGTTTGGGACCACTTTCTGTAAAACTCCTCCGCCTGGTCAAACTCTCTAGCTTTCTTGTACATATGAACAACAATATTCATGGTCACCTCATCTGGTTGGAGCCCTTGCTGTTCCATGTGTTGGAGCCAATGCAAGGCCTCTGACTTGAGGCCAGCCCTACCATAAACATCTATTAGGGTGCCATACGTGTTATTTGTGGGCAGCAGCTCGTCCTTCTGTTTGGTCATTTGGGTCCAACAATCCTCAAGTTCTTCCCATTTTTTAGCCCTACCAAGAATTCTGAGAATGACATTGTAATGAATAACATTTGGTTTGTAGTCTTCCTGCATGTGAAACCACTTGAAAAGGGCAAGGGCTTTTTCCCAAGTGGGTTGCTCTATGAGGATTATTGTCTGCTCTTGGGGGCTTATCTTGTGCTTCCGGGGCTTTAAGGCTTCCTCTATATTATCGCAATCACTGTTTTCTAGAGCCTGCAAAATCGACGGGATGCAGCTTCCTCCTCTGTATTTCCTTGTTGTTGTGATTCTGTTTCTACTCTTATTGTTATTAGCAGCAGCGACATAATCATCATTTGGTTGGGTGTGGGTATGAGGAGGTGCCTTAAAATCCTCCTGTAAACCAACCTGGAGATTTGAATTGAGCAGTTAGGTCGGGGTCTAAGGAGGTTGAATCCAGAGGGCATCATTGGAACAGGAATAGACGGGAATTTGGATTTTGTCCCAGCAGGCAAGAACCTGGTGTCTCGCCTTCCTGAGAGGTCCATGTCAAATGTAGGCAATGAAATCATAATGGATTGATAAACAACACTCGTGATCGATCTATCCATGTATGACTGAACCCTTTTGGGTGAGGACAACTGCACTAACAATCATTCTATCCATGTATGACGGAACCCCTAAGAGTGAGGGCGAATGCAGAAACAACTGTTCGGATGCACATTCCCATTCCTATGAAAACAGCTTCAATCAACCAAATTTTCGAAATCGGCCACTCTGTTGGGATAGATATCGCATGAGAGCGTTTGAACACTGTTTGGTTAGTATCCTGCAACTTAATAAACGTAAGGTCAAGCTTGGTAGCTTGGTAACCAGTTTAGTATCACAGCACATCGCCGTTCCAAAACCCTGCAACGAAGTGAATCTGGGGTGAACGCCCTTCCAAAACCCTGCAACTTAGTAAATCGGGGGCGAATACAACACAAAACCATCCAAACGAGTAAATCGACAAGCGAATTTAGCATTTCAGGTTTTATCCGCCATTGTTTTTTTGGGCTAAAACATAATAATTAATTATTTTTAAAATAATTTTGGGGCTAATTATACAAAACTATACAAAAAAATTTTATATATAAAATTCGCCCCTCCAAAATCTAAAACCCCTTAAATTTCGCCCTTGGGCTAAAATTCGCCCCTAAAATTATCCCTGTTGAATAGGATTGCACAATAAACATAAGAAAAACTCTGAAACCATATAGATAGATAGTTATATGTTTTTACAAAATTTGTGCCCAAGACACATTGGTCATCTGACCTCAAAATGTATGCAAAATGTCACAAGTAAACTAGTGGTGCTCGTGGTAACATGCTATAGATCTATCTATCCTACGCAGTAACCGCATCCAATGGTTAGGAACCCCAATAGTGTGTCGCTACAATCGCATAGGAGGCTCTTCGATCCGACAATCTGGAATCCTGACGCTCAAACCCTCTATGTGCTGCTGAAGCTCAGTCAGAGTCTCAACCATATCAAGGTCCTGAAGGACTGCTCTCCTGACAACCCTCTGTGCTGGCACATCTACTTTGCGCTCTGGTTCCTTTACTAGTTGAACACGACCAACATCTGCATTACATCAAACTTTTAGTTTAGTCTTGGGAAAACATCAAAATACAAAAACATTGTATAAACCATAGAAAAATAAAAAAACATGGTAAAAAAATTCTTACCTATTGCACCCCACTGAGCACCTTCTGGTAATGCTAAATCTGGATCACCTTGGAAATTGACGCCTGCGTATGCATACTTGTCGATGGCGACGATCTATCGCCGGAACTAGGCAAAGAATGCAGTAGAGAACACAACAGTAGATTGGCCTGCATGCTGACTCATGAGTTCTACCCATCTCTGCATCCGAGGATCTTTAGGACTAGCTATATCCAGTGTCACATGTTGTGGCTGCATCAGTGGAATTCGTTCTAAAGCGAAGGATATAAGGATTGAACTGTAACCGAAATTATTCTTCCTTCCTCCCTTTGCTTTGTTCAGCTGTTGCTTTATCTGAGGAAGAACAGCTTCAGACCAATTGAAGACTGTTGGCTCTAAGCACTCTAGTGCATACTGCATATACGATCTATTCGCTACATGTAGTGTAACGGTGCCAGCAAGTTTAGTGATCGTGAAAAGGATGGTTCTCAAAGGCAAATCTCTAACATCCCAGATGTTTATCTTTCCATCTTTTCTTGGCTCTACCCTTGGATAACAATACTGCAAGATATAATCTCTCACATTCTCCCCTCCAACAACAGACCCTGAGAGTGGAATAGGCAAGCCTCTCCTCGAAAAACCTGTGAGAAATTACACATCCTCGACTGTTATAGGAACTATTTGGTTCTTAATATGAAATGCCTCTATATCCGGTTCCCATGCTCGAACTAAGAACTCCAATAGTTCTATTTGTTGCCTCATTCCCAAAAATTTGAAGTACTTAAGTAGTCCACAATCTCTTAGGGATCTTACAGTACCTGGATCATTTAAGGAAATCATATCTTGTTCTTCATGTTCTCTTTCCCTCCATGTAATAGTCATTGTAATCCGATGGAAACCTGAAATACAACCATAAAATCCATAAGATTCCATTCATTGCAAAAAACTAGGCAAATTTTGGGCATCATGAGAAAATAAAAAACTTAGATTGCACCCAACGCACTCCCTAACAAGAGACAGTGCTTTGCATATGCAAGTACCCTTCACTATACCTGCTATGCAACACAGGTTTCGACATTCAGGGGTGCGTTGCCCTCTTTTTGGGAATAATTTACCCTAAGGACCTTAAAACCCTAAAAATTTGTAGGAATTGGAAATGAAATGAATACCAAAGGAAATAGGAGGTTCATGGCACCAACCTGGATCAAACGATGATGAAATTCGTCCACATAAACGATCACAATCAACGACTGAAGTTCGAGGGCTAAATCAGGTTCAGAGCTCCAAAATACAAATGGTAACTATGGAATGGTAAAAATGAATGATGAAACTACTTTTAATAATCATTTAATTATTTGCAAGTTAAATTTATTGCTATGACTGTAGTTTTATTATGTTTTTATCATGAAACAGGTATTTTTAATCCATTTGATGTTGCTCTGAAACAGGTCTTACAACTGATGAATAGATTAATCGTGTAGATTTATTTCAAAGAATGATTTGACCACAAAGCATACTTTTTCTCCTTATTTTTCGAGCTTTGTTAAAAATGAAAAAGGATTTGAAGCGCACTTTTATCTCTTTTTCGAGCTTCGATAACAGTGAAAAAGGAACCCCTGGAGTCTTCTTTCAGCTCTTTTCAGACTTCGATAAAGTGAAAATATTGCCGAGCACTTGTCTTTTCGAGCTCGTAAAAGTAAATGAATTGATATCTACTTAGTATAAGTTTAACCCTTTTCCAGACTGAGATGGATTATTTATGAAAAAGGAATACCTTAGTTAAACATGACCAAAGAGGTTCTCTCAGATATTATTTTACACTTTTTCGGATCTGAGTGACAAATTTAAAAAAAAGTACTTATGGAGTTTTCTTTCGTCCTCTTTTTCAAACTCTCTAAATATGAAAAAGGACCGAGCTATCACTGTCGTTAATCTCGTTAAAACATAAAATAGCGACAGGCTTGTCGATCATGGCAAGAATCGAGTTTCATTCATCGCTAGACTCGTTAAATTATTAAGTAGCGATACTTTATTCGCCTGAAGGGCTGAATTATAGATCAAGCAAATGTTATCCTCCTCAAGCTTGTTAAAATATAAAGAGGTACTGGTCGACAAATGACTAGGGAAAATTTGGGAAAAATGAGCAAGAATTATTTATGGTAGCAAGTCGCTCTTGAACATGACACTTCCTTCACTCCATGTCCGTGACTGTTTTGGTTGGGTAATCTTCTTGACGGTTCATTCATACCTATGGTTCATCATACCTTCACTTCGGTTTTGGGTCAATTCTGCCAACTCATCACAATGTCGCCGATATGTTCAATTGAAGTCATCCAGTGAATACTTCATCCTTCTGCAATACTCATAAACCTTCATTCTCATGATCGTCATCCCTGAAAATTGCTATATCAAGTCATACCCTTGTCTCCGAAATCAGTAACTCATGTTTTGCAATAAGGTGAATTCCTGTCAACGACAAATCAATATCCAGGAAGTTCACTTAGAAACATCATATTCCAGTACCATGAGGCTTGTTACAGCATCGACAATATCCTTGCTTCCGGAGCTTTGACTGAAAGATTTTGTTTGGCGTTCGACATCAAATCATCTATTCACGCCTTATGAAATGTAATGTAGTACCTTGAGGGACATTGAAATTAATGGTGGTTCTCTCGCGTTTATTAACAACTCACATAATTGGCTGGTAATCAAACGATGTCTTTCCATGTTCGACTACAAATCATATTTTCGCATGGCTAGACTTGTACCCGAATGATCGAGTGAACGAGATAAGAAGACCTTGGATCTAGTTTCAGCCATCTGGGCTGCGATTTTAGGATTGTTGTACACATCATCTGTACGGTGACATTACATACAGATTGTCATCCAGACATGGGCCTATATTTGTAGGCATGTCTGCATTTGGGCAACATTCCAATGAAGAAGACTTTCTAAATTATGTACATGTTATTAGATTGTCTATGTGTTGAATATGGGAATGCCTACCCTCAGCAATTATGATCAAAGAGGATATATCATGATGTAATGTATTGTAAGATTGATGCAGGTGACCACTCCGCTTGATCTCCAGCCCATCACAATGTAAAGCATCTCAATCAAATGTTTTTATTATTTTGACCTCATGCTTTAGGGGGAAATTTGTTATAGGTAAATTTGGGAATCATTCCAAATGACCTGGTTAACTGGACATCATCTCCAGGACCAATGACTAAGGGTCTATCATCCCCTATCATTTCAAGTTTCTATATGCCCTAAGACAAGAACAAGACAAATCACACATGACTTTCATCAAGCAAAGGTTTCCAAGGTTTGAAGTTTATTATATAGCATATGAGAGCTCATCAACGCAGCCTCTAAAGGGACTAAGTGTGTTGCATATGCAGGTAGCCCCATGTAAGGCTGCTCTGCAAAGCACTTCTACATTCATAGGTGTGTTGGTCACATTGGGAGTGAAATTCTCATTGTTCCGGAATCTCCACTTAGCTAGTGCCTTCTAGAAGAGTTCACATGTGTCAAGCTTCGAATCCAAGTGTCCATTTGACATCTAATAGATTGGGAACATGTCTTGCCTATTATTGGAAATTCATTGATTGTAAAACAACCGTCAGCTCCTCTATAGATTGTGCACAGATCTTAGTGTTTGAAGAAGGAAGAATTTGGGTAGAGAAATGCTAGTGGTTTTTCAATTGAGAGTTAGATTTGTGTAGCAGCTACTGGAGAGATTTATACTGTGATGTGGTTGAAGATTGTTGCTGGAGATGGTCACTTCAAATCAGTCATTGGGTTGTAACCTCTCCTATTATTAATAAAGAGCACAACTTATTTTTCCCTATATGCATCTGTATTGGCTTTGATTTTCCATATTGCAAGATCTTAGTTGATGTATATGGTTTATGCTTTACTGATTTAGCAAACTAACTTGAATAGACATCTGTATTATTGCTATCTTCCGCTATTTAGTGTTCATTCTTTCAGGAAATATTTTGCACAGCCGGCTGGAATTTGAAGTTACAACGGAAGCGATAGAAGGAACCATTTAGAAGCACTTGGATCTCAAGTAAGCCTCTAATCCATTCTGTGTGTTTGTTCTTAGTTAGGAAAAGTAGTCGTATAGTCTTTAATCTGCTTTTCTAGACTAACACTTGTCTAGGGAAGCGTGTTTTATCCGTATTTCAAAATTTTGTCCAACAACAGTGACGATCAATATGAAATGTCAACTGACGAAATCTAAGAAGACCAAACTAAAGCAGTTCGGATATGGATCCATCCTGGTATTATTCTTCCTAGAACGACTACCAATTTTCCAGTGACAAGAAGTGATAGTCCCAACACCACCAGCACGGGAGCCACGGATGGCCCGTTGGGCAGCGCTAATGCCAAGGTCATGGGGTAGTCAACAGATGTCCTGGAGACCAGATTTCTTTGATTGGCTCCACCAATAGTTGATTGTCGTGGAGGACTAGCCCTACTCTAGCACAGATTTTACTGGTGATATAGACCTCCCACTCCTAGAAGGAGAGGATTGGGATGAAGCACTTGGTAAGACTCATTTTTATGTTTAAGAGTATTATGATTTTTTTTTGTTATGTATGTTCTGACATTAAATCCATGTGTTATGCAGATGTTGGAATAGAAAGACCTGCAGGCATGTATCCGATAGCGATGTGAATCCCTCACAGCTTTGATATCGCCCCTCATGGTGAGGAAGGTGAGGAGGAGGAAATCTTGCGCAACCTGGAGGGAATCTCTTGTGGGGTCCCGGACTATGTGCGATTTGACGATGTTCCTCGTGCATACCAGAGACACATTTTAGGAGTGCCAAACCGAGTTCACCGCTTGCGGAGGCGGCTTGTACGGGCAGTGACATGCTATCATGAGCATCACGCCGATTAGACACCTAGGATTTATTTCTGCATATTTTTGAGAGACATGATGTCTCAAGATGTAATAGAAACACACATAATTTGTACTTATGATGCAAAATGATGCAAAAATTCGATATATATACATATATTTTCCTATATGGATCTTTTTCATGTCATAATGATTTTACAAATTATGCAAATGTCTATCTAATACAATGTTGGCCACTGAATCAGTTAATGCATTCATCCGCCTAGGAATATGTTGATATGTAATGTAATCAAAATGTCTTTCCAGCAAAAGAACACATAAATACAACCTTAAAATTTGAGTGTTTCTAACTGAATAATGTCCATTAAGTTGAAGAACAACAAGTTGTGAGTCTAGATTTACAACCAATGCATGAATGTCGAGTGTAATTGCCTCGGTTAATAGTTCAATGACAACACTATACTCAACGACATTGTTTGTAGTTCGTCCTAGACAAATACCTTGTAGATCTATCAACTCACTAGCAGGATCATAAATCACCCAGGCTGCCGAAGAAAAGTTCTGGGTACTGCGGGAAGCATCACCCACGAAACCGACATAAGGGGTGATAGACATATGCACAATAAGCAACGACCCAATAAGCAGGAAAATGCTCGCAAAGCACACCAGGCCAAAAATGTACAAGAATTAAAAGAACACCTATGTACACAAAACATGCACGAATGACTCATGCATAATATTTTTTGAGATACAACCCATTTCTAGGCTGATCCAGAGGATGACCTTCGTAATCAATGAGCTGATAGGCCCCATTTTGCAAGACACGTTTAACAATGTAGGGCCCATTCCACATGTGTTGAAATTTTCCTACCCCCAGCTTATCATGAGCTTGGTCGTACAGGAGGACGAGGTCTCCTTCTATGAAGGAACGAGGGGCAACCGACTACTCAAAATAAGCTTTGACTCGCTTCTTCTGTGCCTCGATGACCAAAGCAGCAAAGCAGTGAGTTTCATCCAACCTTTCTAAGTAGAGAAGACACTCTTCTTTTGGCGAAGTGTTCGACAACAATTCAATAACCAACTTGAGCAAAGGTATTTCACACTCAATCGGAAGGGTAGCTTCCAGACCGTAAACAAGCTGAAATGGAGTGAATCCAGTCGCATCCTTAACTGAGGTTCGGTATGCCCAAAGAACCGAAAATAACATGAGATGCTAGTTGGATTTGTGCATCCCAATCGTACGTTGAAGCATGGTGACAAGAACTTTATTCATGGCTTCAACCTGGCCATTAGCTTGAGGATAGTATGGCGTTGAGCTGTCGTGATGCAAGCCCAACTTGGAAGTCAACTCTGCCACCATATAATGCCGAAAATTGGAACCATGATCAGTAACGATGGTTGAGGGACACAAAACCTAGAAATGATGTGATTGAATATGAATTGAGCTGCTGAGGCTGGGCAGGCTATCCTTGCTGAGTAGGTTGGTCTGTATACTAAGGGCCACCGGGTTTCCCTTGTGGAAGAGATTGGCTCGATGGTTGTGATGGAACAGGTTGTCCTTGATAACCAGGTTGACCCAGAGCAGGACCGTAGGTTTGTCCTTGTTGCACAGAGTTTTGGCCTTGCTAGACGTAAGGCTACTGCGGTTGCACAAAAGGTTATCCCTATGGTGGATACATTTTCCCCTAAGGAACATAAGAAGCTCCTGGTTGATATTGATATTGAGGTTGACTGGAAGGACCGTAGGGTTGCTGGACCGAAGGTTGACCCTTTAAGGGTTGTCCTTGCGGACCATAAGGTTGTCCTTGCTAGATCAAAGGTTGTCCCTATGAGGGTTGTCCTTCTGGACCAAAGGGTTGTCCTTGTATTACCGGCCCTCGATGAGGGACGGTCTAATAAGGATCAGCCGAAGGTAGATAAACAACCTGATTAGGATCAATAGGAGGCATATATACGGGATTTCCGTAGACATCATAGTGATGCAGAGGATTGACAGGAGCTTGGGGCTGCTGAGAACCATGAGAATTCTGCTGCTGAACAACCAACAGATACTCTTCAAAAGTAAGGCCGCCAGGAATAGCAGAGGAAATTACAGAACACTAGAAACAGGCATGGCCTCCGCAGCGGGGGGTTGTGATTTAACTGGGCCGGGATTGATAGGACATGTGGGATTAAGAAAGATAGACCTGCGAGTGTGAAAAGATCCTAATGACTGATGTGTAACAACCGGTGCAGATGAAGCCATACGAACAGTAGGTGGGACTGGGATAGATGTAACAACGATCGATGAGCTAGGTGTCGAAGGCGACAATCCTAATGAAGGAAGGACCGAAATCCTAGGAGGAGTCGAAGTATTGGAATGTGCTATGGACACAACACCAAAAATAATCTAACTCAAAGTCCGATAACCGAGTGGAAGTGACACCGATGGAGGAGAGGATTGATTAGAAACACGTGGGAGATCTTCTGGAAAAGGATGATACTCCCCTATGGAATCAGGAATTTCTTCATCGCTGATAGGACTCGAAGAATCCATGTCTAACGAAGCTGTAAGATCTTCGAAAAGACAACGAGGACTAGGAGGTATAACAACGACTATGAAAGGCGATCCCGAAGTAAGAGGAGGGAATTCTTCCTCACTCCCAAAACCAGAATAAGCACCTTGAGGAGGTCAATTGAGCTCAACTGACTCTTCAGGAGGAAATTGGGTAGCAAGAGGTTGAACACTTTGGAGAATAGGCTGCGCAAGCTCGAAAGACCTAGTGGACTGAGGGGTTTCAAAAGAAACGTCAAGAAAATAACTACCACTAGGAGGCAGTGAAGAAGACAACGAAACTAGTAGTTCTGCCATTGTGACAATATTTTAACACAGGAAGGAAAATGAGATAACCAATTCAAGGCTTCAAGGAAAAAGTCCAAGGAAGTACAAAAACAAGCCAAGTAAATTTTTTTTAATGAGCATGTGATCGTGGATAATTAATTTTACGACACTGGAACAAAACTTTGTTGTTTCATGTTTTAAGAGTCAAGAAACAGACAAAAGATGACTCTAGTCACTTTCAATTTTAAATGAGCATGAAAGGACAAGTGCTCGATGATCTCTTCTCTTTTTAAGGAGTCACGAAAAGATCAAAATGAATACTCAGGTAATCTAAGCAAGAGGGTGTACCAAGTTTCCGTGAACTGCCATATACACCTTGGTGATCAAATGAAAGAGAAATGACCAAGGAATTAACGTACGTGCAGGGAGTCTCCCTGAATGCTGTGTTCGGTGTATCACGGTTATAGGGCAGCAAACTTGACTTCCTATGGATAAAGGATCTGAACCTATGAGGGTCTCCCTTTATAAACGCGACGGTACAGGGAGCACAAGTCCATACTAGTGCTGTTTAAAGCCAAATGGCGAACGACAGCTACTAGGTTTAACGATGCCGGAACACGTCACTAGCCTAGACCGCTAAGAAATGTTTGCGTTAGGTTCCAATGCTTCCTTAGGTTAATTGAATAAATTTTACAGTTGATCTTGAATTAATGTTTCAGTTTCAAGGCCCTACCGAATTTGATCTCAAATTTCCTAAATGCAAGCTACATTCAATAGAACACCATTTTCCATTTGATGAGTACTAACTAAGAGAAGGATAGAGATCTTTCAGAAAGCAGCAAACAATGAAAACATACGAAGAAGTTGTCTAATGCATCTAATACAATCAAAATGAGAAACGAAAAAATCTTTCCTAGATGCAAGTGCTAGTTATGCAAAAGAACTTTTCATCTTCAATGCAAAAGAAAGGATGCAATTTTTTGTTTTTTGAATGAATAAAGCACACAATGTAGTAATTACATTAAAAATCAAATCAAACACTAGTTTAGAGCACTATGAATGTAGAGATCTCAAAACGAACAATTCAGAAGAAATACAAACATAAAAACGTACTCAAACCAATGATGCACTCTTTCAAACAAAGTGAAAGCTTTCAAGATGACCCAAACGAGAAATGTGATCTATGCTCGAAAACGAAGAGATGGAGAGTCAAACAAACACAAAAGTAATTGTTCAACAAACCAAAAACTCAAAGGATCAAGAAAGACTCAAGCAACCGATCAGGGAATTGAACTGACAAGAAACAAAAAGACTCGATCTTCAATCAGAAGGCTTAGTGAGCGAAAGACACCTAGAACCCTAGGGCTATGAACCGCATCGATGAGAAAATATTCAAATAGCTGAGAAGAGCAAGCCTAAAGCAGTCAAAACAACTCCAAGAAGACCAATTGAAAATTAAGAAACAACCTAGAGTGATGCACAACTAACCAAAAACTCAGCAAAAGGGTCAAAACCAAATCCTATAGGGTTCGACAGGACTGTGAGGCGGTAATCCGCGCCAAACAGGGGTTGTCGCTACTGCAACAAAAGCAACCTGCGCCAATTGGCACAACTGTTCAATAAAACTTGCGCTAAGCCGGATAACTATGGGAGGAGGGAAGAACTAGTGAGCAGAGGTCAATATAGATACTCTGGAGCTGAACAGGAGGATTCCAAACAATCAAACAAGCCAAAAAAGACAGACAAGCGATCAAACGACCGAAGTCGACTTGACCAAGCAAATTCCTAAAAGGCAAAGAAACGACAAACTCACACTGTTCCCCAGCGGAGTCGCCAATTTGTTGAGATGTTAAATCCTCTCTGCGGACAGAGACGATCCCTCTAGCCCTAGAGTGGGTGTAGCAACAAAGGGACAAGCTAGAGTGTAGGTTCCTAATTAATGAATGAAAAGGACGGGGTAGATTGGCCTTCCTGGAGTCCAACACTATCATCGCTGTGGTGATGGCCTCTTGATCTCTATCTCGATAGGTCACAATCCTTCTGCAACAGTGCTCGGATACCTACACGAAGATCAACAAACAAGAGCATCATACAAAACAATGATTTCATTCATAATAAACTAACCAGTCAAGGAGGGTTAAGCATATTGCATCAAATAAAACAAATTAATGCAAGATGAGAGCTAGACAATAGTCATGTATATATATAAATAGAAGAAAGAGTTACAACTGGAGCCATGACGTTGCAGCCTTTTTCAGCGGGGTTCAGTCGAAGCGCGTCTCGAAGGATCGTCAAGGAATTCGGATGGGGTGAGGACACAAGCCTAAGCTCTCTCGACAAAGGTCTATTTTCGTTCTATCTTTCTAGTGAAATGTTTAGGAATTCTCTTTAGCCTTTCAGCTATAATATGTTCAACTAGCTCATCAATGGAGGATGGCTTTATTTATAGAGGAAGAGGGGGAGGTTGGGACCCCTACAATGGTGGAAGGGAGGCCTTATCCCTTGGGAGGTTTCCCCAAAAGGTGGAAACAAGAGGCCAAAGGAGGGAGGCCATGGTTATTTAGTCGAACCACTCCAGATGACTCGCCCATGAAGTTGTTAGGATAGGAACTTCGCCTCTATATTTAAAAAACATTCCATAAACAGGTTGGCGCGGGTAGCCCACTGGGACAGATCGCTAATGGGCGCGGGGCCCAGTGTTAATCTTCCTCATTGGCGCGAGGCATAATAGTCTACTAGCGCTAAGGAAAAAACATGTGTTTCTGATGGTCTGCTCAGGGAATTGTCAACAAAAAGAATGTTGTCCTCATGGAAAGGGACACAATGATGGTATTTGCAAGGCATGACACTTTGTTTTAGTCACATAAATGATCCTCCAATGTGCAGGATGGGGATCGCAGGGACAGTGACAAAATGCTGTGCAACACCTACTTGGACTTCAGGAGGCTCCAACCTCTAGGGCACCAACCCTATCTTCCAAGGCTCCAACCTTGCCACTTTGAGGCTCCAACCTCTAGGGCTCCAACCCTATCTTTTATACAAGCACCGACCTGGTTTCTTGAGGACTCCTGTCCTCTAGGGCTCCAACCCTATCTACCAAGGCACCAACCTTGTCTTTCTGAGGCTCCAACCTGTTGCTTCAATTCGTAAAGATATATTTTGTTATACTTCAGAGCTACCAATGTCTTCTTCAACGAGCCCTGACAATATTCAACTATCCCCTCACTCAGTATCCACATTTCATCAATGACAACCTTGTCTTATCATAAGGTGTCACCGCTGCTCTTCATGTTACCCAAACACTTTCTCCAAGGTCACCTCATGATGACTAATGCATCATGGTCACCAAGGATCTCCACGAATCTTCAAAGTTAGCTCCAAGGCCAAGGATGTATTCTCTAGGATTGCTTCAAAAAATATCTCCAAGAGGGCTTCAATTATGCATCACGAGGTCAACCAATGTCTCCAATAATGCCTCCAAGATTTGCTTCTACAAGTGTCTTCAAGGGGTCTTCAACAATCCTTCCCAACAAGATGTCTTAAATAAGTTTCTCTAAGATACTCTCAATACTATTTTCAAGATGAATTTCCAAGATATGCTAATTAAACAGATCCCCAAGACTTCTTCAAATTCACTTCAAGATGTATTCCAGATTTTCACCAAAAAATATTCTTAAGGACTGCCCCAAACAATGCCCAATATATTGCTCTCAATGTAAGAGATCCAAAAATGCTAGAAGACTTCAATATTGTTTTTCAACAATGTCTTAAAGATGCTCCAGTCATACTGCTCCAAGATATGCTTAATGAAGTTGCTCTGCCCTAACACAAGATTTCAATGATTTTTCTCCTTCAAAGTTTGTCCTCCAAAGTCTGCTTCAACTATGTTTTAAAGGGATACAAAGTGTCTTTGATATTCTTCAAAAAGTTTCTTAAGAGTTGTTTCAACAATGATGTCTTTTATGATGCTCTAGTTTCATTTCAAAGTCTGCCACCTTTTTCTCTAACTCTGGTTTAGTGCACATTGTTGTTACTTTGGTTGCCTGGTATATTTTCCACAAAATTCTGATATACTTCCCAAAAAAATCCTAAAAGTCCTTAACTAGCTGCAGCTTTCCTCCTTTGGACTGGATGCATTATTCGTTGGTTATTAGGGCATAAGACAACCCTTTGTTCACACCTACAACTCTTTAGAACAAGCTCGGTTTATTATTCAAACTCTTGTACTTATCTGCAACCTCAAATAACGATATTATGCCACAAACACAATATCTAATAACCCAAAACATTCCTTATCTCTATGGCACCCTTCCTCTCTAGCTCGGATCTGCAAAAACACAAAACAACCTTTCAAAACTGGCCAGATTTCCCTTCAAGGTCTGCAGTTATCTCTCCGTGGTATACTCAATCAAATAATTCAAAAACAGAATTAGCCCAACACTTATTTTCCTTGTTTCCTCGACTTTTATTCTTATGTGTTTCTGAATCTTTTATCTGCAATCTTCACTGAAAATTCTTGGTCAAATGAATGGTTCAGCTCTCCTTTTTATACGAGCTTGACGTTGAACTGAAAAGATGCGTACTTTTGAAGGTAGGCCGACATGAAGGCAAGGATAGGTCAGCTCACTACCAAGGTTATTTTTTCTTGATTTAAAAATTCCATATCTCATCAACTGCTGGGAGTTTTTGGGCAAGTAAAGGGTCGTTGGAAAGAGGAAAAAATCCTCTTTCAGATGGTCTAGGACTCATTGTGATAGGCTGCCTCCAAAGTGACAAAATTTATTTTTCTTTATAACTGTCCTTGAATTTTTATGTGCAAAAAGTTATTGGGACAACAAGAGGTCATTAGGCCTTCTTCATTGTTATGACTCCAACTATGTCTTTATATTATTTCCACGTCATCATGAGGTCCTCCATGTAATATTATGTCACCAAGTGATTCTTCATAGTGTCATCATGTATTCATGTCATAGTGCAGTGATATGATATAAGCAACTTCATCATTAGGAAAATTCCAAGAAAGTAAGATAGTCTTCCAACCATCAAATGAGATCTTCCATGTCATCATCTAATCTTCTAACCATGTGATCATCATCACGTGTAGTTCTCCATATGTCATCAAATATTAAGGTCTATATCTTCAAGTTCATGCAACATTAGATCAAGTACTTCTTAGGGCTTCCTTCATTAGTGGTTTAACTTCTTTGTGACTTGACATCTTCATTGATGGTGTCAACGAAGAGTCATGGAATCATCATCTGGAACCAAGCATCTCAAGAATATTGACATCATTGAAAACCTTGATTAACAATATCCCCCTTTGTCATTGATGGAAATATTCTTTCCCTTCCAATATTCTCTCCCCCTTTGACATCAATGGAAAATGGGGTGCTCAAGTACTCCCCCTGTTGAGCTGCTTCTTTTCTTCATCAATAGTAATTCATCATAGGTATGTTACTCCCCTGTCATGGTGCTCTTCCTTCTGGAAATGTGGTCCATGATAGATGTGTCTACATTTCTTCAATGGATTTTTCTCTTGAGAGATCATTTATCAAAGGATGATTGTCCATGTGTGACTCATCAAGGATTTCATAGGGCCCATTCACGGATAGCTTCTGTAAGAATGATAAAAAAATCCCCCTAACCATATGCATGGTATCATTTTTGGCAGAGCCTCATCATCAAACACTTGGAATATCACATCTGCCAAAGATGTCTTCATCAAATCAACAACATGTGTTGTTGGATTGAGTGTTTAAGAGACTTTCGGATCCAATTTGCTTCCTTCTCCATACTTGTGTAACTTTATTCTCTGGCTTTGTTCTCATGGTTTTAGGGACCCATGTCAAGTTACAATCACCAGCCATATGTGCAATGTCATGGAAATTGAAGCACTTCATCTTGTTCATGAATGAGGAATCATTACTTCTTTTTGCAAAGTTACTTCTAGGGAGCTAATGAGGACCATTATATTTGTCCTTGTGGTATGCCTTGCAATCCTTTTCCATGTGCCCAAAATTTGTACAAGAATAGCAATAACAAAAAAATATACTTTGGTACCTGGAGGATGGAGATTGCCTTGATGTACTTCCGAATTCATTCTGTCTTGGAATTATTTGACAAATTTATTGCCTCTTGAACTCTTGACACCATCTGCATATCTTCTTGGAGTAGGGTTTTTTCCAATGTCATCTTGACTCTTCTCCTTATCTTTGTTGGAACTAGGGGCATCAACATTTCTTCCAGGCTTCTCCACGCCCTTGTTGTTTGAAGAATTAGGGTTTAAATTATTTGAAGGTTCACCTCCATAGCCAAGACCTGATTTATCAAGGGGGGATCTTTGATGAGTTAGGATGTCGTCTAGGGTTTGGGAACTCTTCAAGTTCTTATTTAGCAGGTCAACTTCATTTTTAAGAAAGACAATTTCTCCTTTAAAATTTTCACAATCTTCATCTTTCATGACTAATTGCTTCTTCATTTCTTCCATCATCCTTGTTGCTTCATGTGTTTCGATTTTAAGGGAGATGAAATTTTATTTTATTATGAAGATTTCTTCATTCTCCTTTACTAGAGTGCTCTCCATTTCTTCTTTTATTCTTGTAGCTTCACATGTTTCAGCTTTTAGAAGATTGATGTCTGATTTTAGTTTGAAGATTTATTCATCCTTTTCTTTTAGTTGGAATATCATGTTGTTTCTCTCCTTTTCTGCTTCATCAACTTGTCCTTCTATGAATGCCAAAGATTCCATCACCTGTTTAGCTCCTTGTGCTTGTTTCCTTGCTTCTTCTAGTTGAGATTTAAGAGAGGAGACCTCTTCCTTGTATTGACCAATCTTCGCTTCAAATTTGTTCAAGCTCTCAAGTCTTTGTTCAAGGTGGCTTGAAAAAGTTTCTTCCCTTTTCTTTGCCTTATCCAATTGATTTGTCATGCATATGAATTATTCATGATTCTTTCTTTTGTTTTGATGAAATTCCTCCTTAAGTTTGGTGAGCTCTTCATCTCTTTCTTGAACTTGAAGCTTGACAAGGTCAAATTCCTTCCTTGTCTTGTTTTGGTCACCAAATTGCTCTTTCTTCTTAAGTTCCTCATTTTCCTTTTTCAACTTCTTAATCTCTTCCATGAGAGCCATAATTTTATTCAGGAGATCTTCTTCAAAGTCTTCTTTGTTCTCTTCATCTTCTAGGTCTTCATTTGCATTGTTTTCATATCTCTTATCTTCCGATTCCTTGATGGATTTTGGACTTATTTCTTGATTCCATCATCTTATTGACTTGAGATCATTGTTAAAGCTCCTTTTGAGTGAAGATCTTGAAGTTTTTCCCAAATGAATTTTGTTGACGAACATTTTTCAAAATTGGCCTTCACAGAATTTGGTAACCAATTCAAAATTCCCTTCATTGCTCTTGTATTATATTTCTTGGATTCTTCATCCATCATGCCAATAGTAATCATTGATTTCCAGACTTCAATTCCTTGAGTCTTCGAGAAATTCCTCATTCTTGCCTCCCATATATCAAAATTTTCATTGAACAATGGAGCTTTGTTGACCTGGTTTACATCTGAATTCTTAATTGTGGAAGAGACATTTTCACATGCTTTGGAACCTTTATTACTTGGCTTTGCCATTTGTGTTATAATGATCAACCTTCAAGCTGTTAGGCTTTGAATGAATGTATTGGCTCTGATACCAATTGTTGGAAATACTGAGAGGGGGGGTGAATCAATATTTCTTTCCAATTGTTATTTTTACCAGTTAGATCACTTATATTTAGAACACAATAAGAATAAATGATTTTATTAAATTCTTATTTACAATAAAATAGATACCATAAGTGTAGGGATCCAACCCTAGATGAAGACACCAATCTTCAATCCTACCAGGTGCCAACCTGTACTTTTCCAAACACCTACTTGGACTTCACGAGGCTCCGACCTCTAGGGCACCAACCCTATCTTCCAAGGCTCCAACCTTGTCACTTTGAGGCTCCAACCTCTAGGGCGCCAACCTTATCTATGGTACAGACATCGACCTGGTTTCTTGAGGGATCCTGTCCTCTAGGGCTCCATCCCTATCTACGAAGGCACCAACCTTGTCTTTATGAGGCTCCAACCTCTTACTTCAATTCGTCAAGATATATTTGTTTATACTTCACGGCTCCCAATGTCTTCTTCAACGAGCCCTGACAATCTTCAGCTATCCCCTCACTCAGTCTCCACATCACTTCATCAATGACAACCTTGTCTTATCAGAAGGTGTCACCGCTGCTCTTCATGTTACCCAAACACTTTCTCCAAGATCACCTCATGATAACTAATGCAACATGGTCTCCAAGGATATCCACGAATCTTCAAAGTTAGCTCCAAGGCCAAGGATGTATTCTCTAGGACTGGTTCAAAAAATATCTCATAGAGGGCTTCAATTATGCATCACGAGGTCAACCAAGAATGCCTCCAAGATTTGCTTCTACAAGTGTCTTCAAGGGGTCTTCAACAATCCTTCCGAACAAAATGTCTTCAATAAGTTTCTCGAAGATAACCTCAATACAATCTTCAAGATGAATTTCCAAGATATGCTAATTAAACAGATCCCCAAGACTTCTTCAAATTCACTTCAAGATGTATTCCAAATTTTCACCAAAATCTTCTTAAGGACTGCCCCAAATAATGCCCAATATATTTCTCTCAATGTAACAGATCCAAAACTGCTAGAAGACTTCAGTAGTGTTTTTCAACAATTTCTTAAAGATGCTCCAGTAATATTGCTCCAAGATCTGCTTAATGAAGTTACTCTGCCCTAACACAAGATTTCAATGATACTTCTCCTTCAAAGTTTGTCCTCCAAAGTCTGCTTCAACTATGTTTTCAAGGGATACAAAGTGTCTTTGATATTCTTCAAAAAGTTTCTTAAGGGTTTTTTCAAAAATGATGTCTTTTATGATTCTCCAGCTTCATTTCAAAGCCTGCCACCTTTTTCTCTAACCGTGGTTTAGTGCACATTGTTGTTACTTTGGCTGCCTGGTAGATTTTCCACAGAATTATGATATACTTCCAAAACAACACCTAAAAGTCCTTAAATAGTTGTGGCTTTCCTCCTTTGGACTGGATGCATTATCCGTTGGTTGTTAGGGCATAAAACAACCCTTTTTTCACACCTACAGCTCCTTAGAACAGAGCTCGGTTTATTATTCAAACTCTTGTACTTATTTTTAACCTCAAATAACGATATTATGCCACAAAAACAATATCAAATAATCCAGAACAATCCTTATATCTATGGCACCCTTCCTCTCTAGCTCGGATTTGTAAAAACACAAAACAACCTTTCAAAACTGCCCAGATTTCCCTTCAAGGTCTGCGATTATCTCTCTGTGGTATAATCAATCAAATAATTCAAAAACAGAATTAGCCCAACACTTATTTTCCTTCTTTCCTCGGCTTCTTTCTTCTTCCGTGTTTTTGAACCTTTTATCTGCAATCTTCACTGAAAATTCTAGGTCAAATGAATGGTTTAGCTCACCTTTTTATAGGAGTTTAACTTTGAACTAAAAGGACACGTCTTTTTGAAGGTAGGATGACATGAAGGCAAGGATAGGTCGGCTCACTGCTAAGGTTATTTTTTCTTGATTTAAAAATTCCATATCTCATCAACCGCTGGGAGTTTTGGGGAAAGTAAAGGCTTGTTGGAAAGAGGAAAAAATCCTCTTTCAGATGGTCTAGGACTCATTGTGATAGGCTGCCTCCAAGGTGTCAAAATTTATTTTTATTTATAATTGTCCTTGAATTTTTATGTGCATAAAGTGATTGGGACAACAAGAGGTCATTAGGCCTTCTTCATTGTTATGACCCCAACTATGTCTTTATATTATTTCCACATCATCATGAGGTCCTCCATGTCATCTTATGTCACCAAGTGATTCTTCATATTGTCATCATGTATTCATGTCATAATGTAGTGATATGATATAGGAAAATTCATCATTGGGAAAGGTACAAGATAGTAAGATAGTCTTCCAACCATTAAATGAGATCTTCCATGTCATCATCTAATCTTCTAACCATGTGATCATCATCACGTGTAGTTCTCCATATGTCATCAAATATTAAGGTCTAGATCATCAAGAGCATGCAACATTAGATCAAGTACATATTAGGGCTTCCTTCATTTGTGGTTTGACTTCTTCGTGACTTGACATCTTCATTGATGGTATCATCCAAGAGTCATGGCATCATCATCTGGAACCAAACATCTCAAGAATATTGACATCTTAGTCAATGCCATATTGACATCAATGACAATCGTGATTAACAAGGCAAAGAAAGGGAAAGGGAAAAATTCCCAGTCCAAATCTGATACCAACAAATAAGGCAAGAAACGAGACATGTCAAAGTTGAAATGTTTAAATTGTCATGATCGTGGACACTATGCCACAAATTGTCAACAAAAGAAGAATAACAACAAGCAGGCTCCAGGAGCTGGAGTGAGTGAAGCTTTTCCCTCACAGTTTGAGTTGGAATTCTCTCTCATCACATGCATGGTGTCAACGGTGATGGGATCCATGTGGTACTTGGATAGTGGAGCATCTTTCCACATGACTGGCAACAAAGAATTCTTTAATAGCTTGGAGGAGAAGGATCTTCAGATGCACATTGAGATGGGTGATGACGGGAGGTATAGCGCTACCGAGATTGATACAATTACTTTCTAGAGAGATTCAGGTAAACCTCTCATACTAAAATATGTCATGCATGTACTAGGTTTGAAGAAGAATTTGGTTTTTGTTGCTATGTTGGAGGATCATGGATATGATGTGGTTTTCAGTGAAGGAAAGGCGTTCCTTCATCACAAAGCCATAGGATAGGTAAAGAATATTGGGGTTCGTGTGAAGAGCCTCTAGAAACTTGATGGACATGGCTGCACAACATTGAGCAGTGAAGAAAATGAGGTGGTGAGTTAGGATACTGGTGAGTTATGGCACATGAGGTTGGGTCATCTACACCACAGTGCTTTGAGGATCATGCAGAAGATTTCTACAGGGTTTCCAAAGGGTACAATTGCACAAAGAGACACACACAAAGGTTTTACTATGGGGAAGTATACAAAGGCCACCTTTCATGATAAGAAAAGCCGAGTAGTGTAAATCCTTGAGAGAGCTCACTCAAACATGTGTGGACCATTCTCAACAACTTCCACAACAAATCACGTGTTATGTGATTTGTGTTGATGGATTTTCTAGAAAGTGTTGGATTTTATTCATGCAGAATAAATATCATACAATCTCCAAGTTTTGTGAGTTTAAAGCACTTGTAGAGAAAGATGCAGGGAAGAAGGTGAAGGCTCTGAGGAGTGACAATGGTGGTGAGTATATCTCTAATGAATTCAAGAAATTCTGCGCCACAGAAGGAATTCAGAGAGAATTGATTACACCTCATAACCCACAACATAATGGGGTTGCATAAAGAAATAATATAACAATTGTGGGAGCAACACGAGCCATGTTACATGATCAGCGCCTACCATTGCATCTATGGAGGCATGCAACACAACGATATTTGTGCGGAACCATAGTCCTCATCGGATACTTGGAATGAGTACACCAGAGGATGCTTTTTCATGTAAAAAACCAGATGTTTCATATTTTAAAATTTTTGGTTCATCTGTCTATTTCCATGTGACCAAAGATGCGAGGAAGAAGCTAGAACCAAAAACAGAGGTTGGGATATTTTTGGGGTACACAGATACTCCCCACAACTCTCAGGTGTATTTTCCAGCACACAGGATTACAGTTGTCAAAAGAGATGTGAAATTTGATGAGGATAAGGCCATGTGATTGTCCCTTGAGAGGGAGCTTGACTTGCATGCAACGGAGGAACTCTTAGTTCCAAATGATGAACCTCAGGATGTGGAGAAGCCACAAGTAGAGGATCATAGAGTGGAAAAAACCACTCATGCAAATCCATCCACCAGAAATGGTTGGAAGTGCACCAAAGAGGCTGAAATATTGATGTTATATGCGACAGAAAATGTAGGTGCACCTACATCACAACGCAGGCAGAGAACGTCCCCAGATAGGTATAATGGATACATGGTTCTTATGAACGAATGTATTGTGATAAAACCATCCTCTTTCGAGGAAGCAGTGTTGCAGCTGGTATGGGTTGATGCCATGGTTGAGGAGTATGACTCCATTATCAGAAACAGTGCATGGGAAGTGGTCCCAAGACCAATGGGGAAGTGAGTAAATTGATCGAGGTGGATCTATAAGGTGAAGCAAGCAACAAATGGGAGTATGGAGAAACACAAGGCTAGATTTGTGGTTCTCACAGTTAGAGGGGATTGACTATGAGGAGAATTTTGCACCAGTTGCAAGGTACTCATTGATTAGATCCATCCTTGCAATATTAGTGCAGATGAGATGGCAGAAACATCAGATGGGTGTAAAGACAACCTTTCTCAATGGAGTTATTGAGGAAGAAGTGTACATTGAGTAGAAAGAAGGTTTTTAGACCTTAGACAGGGAGTTGCATGTGCGTAGACTCAAGAGAGCACTGTATGGGCTGAAGCAAGCACCTCATGTTTGCTACATTAGGATTGAACACTATTTCACCAGGTTGGGCTTCACCAAGAGTGAAGCAGATGTGAACCTATATGATATTGTGGTTGATGGTAAGCTTTGATTATTGTACTTTACGTAGATGATTTGATATTGATAGGTGATGAGCATCTCATAACTTCTTGCAAAGAGGATCTTGAAAGAGAATTTGAGATGAAGGACATGGGGCTCTTGCATTATTTCCTTGGTTTGGAAATATGGCGAAGAGATGGGGAGCTATTTGTATCTTAGGGAAAGTATGCCAAGGAGATTCTTAGGAAGTTCCACATGGAGGGCAACAAACCCATGGAGACTCCTCTTACATGAAACTGGAGGAAGGAGGATGGTACTTCAGGTGAAGTAGTGGATGCTACTGTTTAGAAGAAGCTTGTTGGTTCACTTATGTATTTGGTGAACACATGACCATACATATGCTCCGCATTTAACCAACTTAGTCAAGCTATGGTTAAGCTATCCAAGCTCTTTTGGAAGGCAAGGAAGCATGTCTTGAAATATATCAGGGGCACTACAGAGTATGGATTATGGTACAGACGGACAAAGAGAGTGAAGCTTCAAGGGTTCATCAATGCATGTTGGGTAGGAATTCCATCAGACATGAAAAGCACATTAGAGGGCATCTTCAACATAGGATCAACAACCATTTCTTGGTACAACAGGAAACAAATATCAGTTGCACTTAGTTCAATAGAGGCAGAGTACATGGCAAATATCTAGGCTTCATGTGAGGCCATTTGGATGAGGAAGATACTTGTTGGTTTGTTCGATCATCAAATGGATATGACAGTGACACATTGTGATAACCAGAGTTGCATTAAACTATCGATTAATCCAGTATTCCATGACAGGTCCAAGAATATTGATATCAGGTATCACCATCTCAAAGATTATGTTCAGAGGTGAATTATGTTGTTGCGGTACATTCCCATGGAGGATCAAGATGCAAACATCTTGACGAAGGCGTTGGAAAAGAGCAAATTCGAATACCACATAGGTAGGATCGGGGTAGCTGATAATCCCTTTCTTTTTGAGAGGGAGTGTTGAAATTCAACAAGAAAATGCACACAAAAAGGGTGTGGAATTTTGATGCACCAGGAATTTAGAAACTTGATGCATCAGAAATTTGGCCATGGAATGCGTGGCGTCTAATTTATTTTTCCCTTAAATAAATTGGACAATAAATTGTAATTTCAAATTCAACAAGAAAATGCACACAAAAAAGGTGTGGAATTTTGATGCACCAGGAATTTAGAAACTTGATGCATTAGAAATTTGGCCGTGGAATGTGGGGCGTCTAATTCATTGTTCCCTTAAATAAATTGGACAATAAATTGCAATTTCATCTCACAACAACTTGTATTAGTTAACTAAGTCATGATGACTGAATTAGCTCATGAAATTCGAGTTGAGGGTCTAAGATGAGGCATGTAGATGGATTCTAATATTTTGGGGGTCCAGTTGCAGTTGATGCATCAATGGGGTGTGGTGTGAATTGGTTAACTCAATTAATTTAGTTAAATCAGTTTAACTAGTTCTAACTGAGAGATGAGCTAGTGAGAGGTCAAGTGAATTAAATTAGATTTAATTCACATGTAGTGATCAATTAGTTAACTGATAATTCGCTATTAATAGCTGCATGCATATCAGTTCTGAGGAAGACCCAGTTGAGACAGAGGTTAAAGGGAACATAACTATCAGTTGTATTTATAGAAAATTGCCCATGTGCAATTATAGAGTCAATGGAATGCCATGATGCATTGCGGAATCAAGGAATGATAATTTTCCTATTTAATAGGGAGCTGATTCCCTAGGAATTGCATGAGCAAGGCAGATTGAAGGAAGGCTGATAATTGGCTAAGTAATAGACCTGTTTTTCCTAGATCAGTGTGAGACAATTGGGAGAGTGCGAGAGATTCTTGTGAGCAAGAAATAATTGTATTGTTTCATGATTCCTTGACTTAATACAATATATAGATAATGAGGTTTTTAGCAGTTTCTTTCCCCAAGAACATATTGTGTTGTGCAATTGATTTAATTTTTTCCCTGACTTCATGTGATTGAACGATCGTGCTTTTTATTCCACAAATATTGTAGAAGGATTCAATATCTCGTTTTAGTACATCATAAGATCGGATTGATCCATTGATATACTTTCTACAATAAGAACTGATCATGAACATATAATAAATATAACAACATGCAAACAAATAAAACATAGATGGATGAAGATAAAGAAAACCATGAGTATACATATGTTTAAGAGATACATGGCTCATGAAACTGTCAATAATAATTGTGAATAGAAAATTGTCCAAGGTAAATCCGTTTAAAATCTAGTAGTATTGTTAGAGATTCTATATTTCCGCATTGCTGCCACCAACCATGAATTAGTAGTTTATGCCAATAGATTTATGTTCAATGCATTCATCTCCAACCTATAATAGCTATCGATAACGCATAACATCACACTAGATTTCTCTAAGACTATCTCTCGTTGACCTTATGTTCAAAATTTTGCACTTTCATACGATAATTAGAGATACCATTCAAACACTATTGAAACGGAGTGTCACCTCAGCTTCAGAGATAGCAATTTATGTAAGGTAACAAAAGCTTGGATAATAATCCTAGCTTTCAAACACAATCTGCAAATACCAAATGTTACACATTCTGCTATTAAAAATACAGTCAATTAATAAAATTTCTTATTGATATTAGCAAATTAGTTATTTGTATCACTACAAATAACTTCTTTCCTTTCTCCACTAATGATTTCAAGTGCTTGCTAACTCGTTACCCTAGAAGTCACCACTTGTTTATATTTTGCGTTTGACACATGACACGAAATATATAATGCTTGCTGACTCGTTTCCTTGTGTTAGAAAATCAGAAAGGAAAAAATATTTTCTTATATTAATAATTACTTGTGATGTATTTGAGTTCTTATTAAATTATTTTATTTTTTTTACCATCAAGCAACTATCAAAACCCAAACATGAAGATCAAAACAATGAAGGACATGGGATGTAGTCTCTTAGCTAGGGAAAAACACCTCTCTTAAGGGAAAACCCAAAAAAAAATCTTCTCTTCTTTAAGAATCAAATCAATCGAGACAACCTATCCCACTAGACAAATATCAAACCTTCCTCCATCCACCAAGTTAGCCTTCCAAGAAAAGTTCTTTCAAGTGAGCTTAATCCAACAAAGTCAATCCAAGTCAACCTATTTCAAACTTAGTCAAACTTCAGATCTCGTCTTCTTGCAACAGAATTTCAGACTCTACTACAGACCTAGAATTTCTGTCCCTCCTGCAACTTATAAAACTTCGCACGTGTGGACTATGAACAACCTCCTTTCCTATGCTATGGTTCCTCCTTCCTTTGCTAGGGTTATTCTTCCTTCTTCAAGCCTTTTTTACTTTCTTTTCTCGCCTTCTCACTTCTTAATATTGCAGATTGAGTTCCTTTCTTGATTGATACCAAACTAGGTTGAATGCATTGATTATATATAATCTTCAAGGGTGGTCGAATCCCTTCAATGCGGAAGAATTTATGGATGATGAGGCCGACTTGGTGGAGGAGGGTAAACTTACATTTTTGACACAAAATAGAAAATTTTTTCTTGACACAAAAGGGGTCTATTTACATGATGAAGATGACTATGACTCACGACATAACCCTAGAAGCACTCAATGGGTGCTTTGACCTATGAAAAAAAAATGAGCATGAAACCAATTATTATATAAAAAAAAATATTTTACAATTTTTTTTCTTTTCTTCTCTTTTAAAAATACATAAAAACTACATCTTGTCATGAGTAAGACAATACTTATGAAGACCGATACTAGTTACATTTTCAATTCTCCCTCTTAACTAGGGAGGTATTCCAAGAGGAATAGTACGACTACATATATAATGGTAGGTACCATCAAGGCCAAGAGAATTCCAAGATATCAATCCATTAAGTGTCATCAAGGCTACCTTCGAAGACACCAACTTAGCAGGGACTAAGGTGTCATCAAGGCAACTTTCCACTATAGTTACCATTAGGCTATAACCCTAGTATCAATCCAACTAGATATAGATACTATCTATTTCTCCATGCCAAGATACCAACCCTCATACGAATATAGGTATCATCAATGTCAAGATATCAACACTAAAATAGAGCTCCATATCATCAAGACAAAGATACCCTCCCACAGAGGGATCGAGACATCATCAAGGCCAAAATATAACTGAGATATTAATACCAACCAAAACAAGATGTCATCTCAAGTGCCATCATATGGGAATGCAACCTAAGGTACTCATCTCTCCCTCTCAACCAAATCAGAGATATCACCAATCTAAGCATGCTTATCAAATATTCAAACTTCTCAGGGAGATATCAACAAATCAACTACTTGTTCATTTATTAGAACATGTTGTAGCTCCATGACCCCAGCCAATATAAAACTTCCAATATATTGGTTCTATTGAGGGGTCAGAATGTACCGCCAATAGCTAGGGGATCTCCTTGGTACAAAATCCTAATCAGAATCTACATCATTTGGTTTAGGAGTCTCGTCCGGTATGTAGGCCCAACTGCCATTTCGTTGGTTGAGGTTTGCCTCAGATGAAAGAGAGAGTGTTAGTGAAAGAGAACAAAATATACTTCAACAAATGTAAGTCAATAACCGATGAATTTCCAATAGAACATATACCTTGAATAACAACAACTTAATCACATAGGATAAACCTCAAGAAAAGTAATGTTATCAAGACCTTAAGTGAGATTCATACACATATAAAGGTAAATCACCAATCATGAATAAGTTCATAATTAATAACCAAATAAACGATAATTAAATGCATAGTCTACAATAATACAATGCAAACATCAATAAAACAGTTCACTAACATAATCATAATGAACACATAACATATACCACCCATTTGTTGCAAGAGTAATCTCACAGCGTAGGAAGACACATGAAAAGACGACACGCCAAAGTTCACAAGAACTTCCCATTCATTAAATTTATAATATCCATGGCACCATAATACAAGATCTCCATCAAATCCAAAAGTGGAAATACAAAATTGCTCCTTGGATTCACTAGAAAGTTCTCAATGCTCAAAATAATATACACCAAAATAATTCCAAAGCTAAAAGTCTTGTTACAATGAGGCATGAGGGTATACTTATATAGATGAGGTGATTGTTAACCTAACATGACCTTTGACCTACCCTCACAAATCTTGAGCTTCATCATCGCTCTCTCATCCCTACTGCCTATTTCATGCCCAATTTATCTTAGCACAACTGCTGACACCATGATGAGAACATTTACATATCAATAGAAGAGAAAAGGTCAGGAGAGTGAAAAAATGGTTCTTGGAAACCGTAATGTTGTGATGTATTCATTATGAGCTACTACACAGGGTTGTAATGTGTTTGCTATGTTGAATGTTGATTTTTATGCTATTACGTCGTGTTTGCACCCAACCGTCTTTGACGTTGTCTTATTGATATTTCTAACAAATTTTAGGAGGTTGAGTGGATCTAGTTTCCATCTTTTCGAAACCCTAGTTGGAGCTTCTACGGGAAGTCCTAATCCCTTCACCTAGCTTAGCACCATTGTTCCTTTTCTTCCACCTACAAGCAAATTTGAATATTTATGCATAGTTTCCAATAAATAAAACATTAAAACAAAATCAAATTAAATAGAAAACAGTAATTGAACCCCCTATAGGGTCCCCTTTGGTGCAATTGTGTTGTCAGGGCGAGTGGCTTTTATAGGGTCTCCTTAAGCCTCCTCAAGCATGTTTTCATATATGGGCTTGTTCTCATATATAGGACAAGTGTTAAGCATAGTTTCATTGCCCTAACTTGCACTGACATATTCGATTCAAGGGAATGCGCTGATGTAGTTTTCTCTAGGAGATCCATAATGGAATAGCCCACTCTTCCGCATCATAATGATTTAAATGGTATCTTGTCTTCCATATTATTCTTCATGAGTTTAATCATGTCAAATCCAAACCCTAACTTATTCCTTACTTTCACAAGTCAACTTCTCTCAATTGATTCTGTAAACAAGGGTGTGAGGGGAACGTGATTAGTTATCCTTAAATTCAGCTCTCAGCTCTCTTCCAAAACAAGTATTTCATTCCAATGCTTCATGTCCCCTTGACTAGTTCACATTAGAATATCTACCTTATGCCCATTACAAGGTGGATATCGTGATCAAGGCTTGGAAAGGAAACTAGTAGGACTTATGTGTATGCTCTCTTCCAAAACAAGTATTGCATTCCAATGCTTCATGTCCCCTTGAGTAGTTCACAGTAGAAGATGTCCCTTATGCCCATCACAAGGTGGATATCGAGATAAGGCTTGGCAAGGAAACTAGTACGACCTATGTGTATTAGGCAGTGTCTTTTTGCTTTCAAGCTCTTAGAAGTGTCTCATCAATACAAATCACAAAAAATAAATAAATAAAAAGTCACTTCCAAGGAACTTAATTTGAACTTCCTCCTCATGTTCATGTGATTGAGACCTTTTAAATACAGTCTCATGGAAGAAAACACAACCTATGGGGACCTCAACGAGGAGCGTGACTGGTAGGGATCCCACAGTTGCAAAAAAAAATGGTAGGTTATACTAGCCACTAGGGATGGAATTTGATGAGAAATTTGCCCGTCATTAAGCATTTTTCCCGTATTTGCAGGGTGTAATATGTTTCTGCCCGTTTTCTCAGACGTGCTAGGAAGGACATAAAACTTCATTTTGACGTTTGAAAAAAAATTGAAAACTTTCTTATATGTCTATTTTCCATTTATTAAAATTTTCATTTACTAACTGTTTCTTAAATGTTACTATGTTCTTATATGTCAATTTTCCATTAGTTGTTTCTTAAATGTTAGTGTAATTGCAATTGCATTCAAAAATTAATAGAAAATATGCAAACCTTCACTTGATTTGTGCTGCCAAATTCCAATTACAGAGAAACTGCCTTCATTCCAAAAAAAGAATAAAGCCCTTGGCCAACCTTCAACGAAAGGATTCAGTTTCAAATTTCAATGGTGAGTTGCTGCACGCCATCATATCAATGCATCAGCCAGCGCTGAGCAGAGGCAAGCCGGAGGGGTGAATCGGTGCCGCCATTGCTATGAGCTTGGAGCTTGGGAGCAACTTCTAGCTCTCTTACAGTGAATAGTCGAAGGGGACTTGCCGCCTGGTTAGTCCATCACCCTTGCACCCTCAATGCACCGTAATTTAATTTTCATAGAAGTTATAAGGACTGAACATAAGAAATTAGAACGTAAAACCTTCATGAAGGATTTCTTTGATCAATGTTACTTTTCTTGGCCGGACATTCTTCACCAAATCCATTTCAATTTTCCACTTAACCTGGAATTGGGTTTTGAATTTTAGATAAAATATTCACATTATGTCTCTCAACTATGCGAGGAGCTGTCAAAAATAATTTTGGATAATTTATTCAACTAGATTTACAAATAGTTTAAATTTATTTAATGTCGCTAATTTATTTAACTGGAATTACAAATAGTTTAAATTTATTTAATGCCACTAATTTATTTAACTGGAATTACATGCCAACAGTTGGAGATAATTTAGAATTAGAAACAATTTCATTTAAAATTTATTTAATTCCGCTAATTTATTTAATTGGAATGACAAAGAGTTCCATTTAAAGCAAACTACAATAACTGGAGATAATTTAGATTATTGGTTTTGTGTGGAGACAGTTGGAATCTCATACTATTCACGAGTAGTCAAGGAGGTAGGGTGATATTTCCATCTCAGTCCTCTTTTTGAAAGTAGCGATGTCCTCTTTTTTGAAAGCAACAAATTAAAAATGGGTAGATGTGCTGACAGAAGATATTATATGAACACCACCTAAACCATGAAAGTTCTGCACTTATTTTTTTCCAAAAATGAGTGGGGTAGACCGTAGAATAAATACTTGTTTATGATGAAATCAAATAAAAAGGGGTATGATGAAATGATTCAAAATTTTGAAGGGAACTATTGTTGTTATTTTAGTTTGGCTATAAAGATACACAGTCTGCTCGATTGGGCATATATGGACATGCTTTTTTTTCTCTTAACAATATAATAACAATATAATAGATTGGATATATATGGATTTTTTTTTTTTTTTATAATTTTTTTTCTTCTGAACAATGTAATGGATATTTAAAAACTCCATAATGGAAAAAAAACACTATGCACATCACATTACTTTCAATTTCTTGACTAGTTCTATTTTTATTTTCAATTAATATATCAAGTTTATATAAAGTTGAAGGTGAAATCAATAATTACATGCTAAGAAATAACATTAAATTTAATATCAGTAGTGGTTTTTTTTAAAAGTGATCTACATCTATTTTCTTTTCTTTTCTTTTAATTTAATTTATGTTAAAGGAAGAGATTGAAGAAGACTAGATTTATAGGGTCATAAATAGTTGTAGTTGTTTTCTTACATAGTTTTCCTTTTCCCAATGCATGAAAGTGTGCAAAGAGTTAATTTTAGTTTTGGATTGTGGTTGGTATTTGAAAACGGAGAACGGTCATGTTGTTTTAAACATGGTAGATGTTTAATTTTGGCTTTTCTTTGTGTGATTTTCTCGAGACGAAACTAGATTCTAACCATACGACTATGGGTGACGCAAAAGTATAGACTCCCTGCAAATTGGATTTGAGGTTTTCTGGCCACATAAACGAGGAGGACAATTGAAAACTAAGGCTGAACCACCAACATTTCCTTCTCACAACAACTACTAGTAGGTGGTCTCTATTTTTTTCGTTCAGTTTTAATTATCTAGATGAAATATGGTGTATTTAATGGTTTTTTTTTTTCTTAACTTGGTGGATGAATTTTTTCCTTATTTTAAAAACCAAACACATGTTGGCAATTCCTTCCAGTAAATTATGTCGCCTATCATTTAGAAATTTTCTTGTTGTGTTTTATTTATTTATTATAAGTGCTGTTTCTTTTTCAAAATTATTTGAATTCTAGTTTCATTTCAACACAATTTTGTTTTCGTTATGTTCTAAAAAAACTTTCCTTTTAATTAAAAGTTAACTTTGTTTTTCTTAGTTGTTACAATGTTTATGATTTGGCAAATTAATTCATAATTAATTCATAATTAATTTTTCTAAGTGTGCATTGCCACTAACTTGTCATGAATGACAATTATTAACTTGCATTCACTCTTTCCCATTACTTGCTTTAAATCAATGTAGCAATGCCCATAAGAAATTATAATACAATATGTGCTATTTTCTCAAATTTGTACTAAATTATTTTCTAAATATTAATTTTTTTTTCTAATAAATTTTCTTGTAATTCATTATTTTTATTTATTTTTAAAACAATTGCATTTATATCAATTTAAAAATGTCCATATAATATTATATGTGTTATTTTATCATTTTGTACTTAATTATTATTTATTTTATTTTTCAATAATTTTCTTGTAATTCATTAATTAAAAAAAATTAAAAACAGCTTTACAAATTCAAATTTTAATATTATAATAAATATCAATTATAAATCATTTTATAATTCTTTAAAACTATTTGTGAAAGTTTGAAAAAAAAGCACTTGAGACATTAAATCAATATTCGTTTGTGAAACATCATATAAAGAAAAATCTATTCTTCAATCTATATCTTGTAATATTTTTAATATTGCGAAATTATATAATCTAGAAACTCAATACATTTAAAATTATTATTTATAAAAATCTCTTTTTCAATCTATATATATAGTGTGTAATATTCTTAATATCACCAAAACTATATAATCTGATTTAAAATTATTATTTATAAAATTCATTTTGGAAATAATAATACATGTATATTTTTATTTTATGATATGGCACTATTTTTTTTTGAGATATTACAAACTTATTTTACAAGTGTAAAAAGGATTTTGAATGGTTAAAAACCTTTTCATTTATGTGTAATTTAAATTAAAAAAAAATATAGACTTATTTTGCAAGTGTAAAAATGATTTTAAATGGATAAAAACTTTTTCATTTATGTATAATTTAAATTAAAAAAATATAATGTATTAAAAATATGAAAAATATTAAATATTATACTTATGAAATATTTAAATTTTAAAATATAAAATTAATATTAATAATTTGAATTTGGAAAAATGATTATCACAAATTTAAAATATCTTAAAATAATATTATTAATTTAAATTTAACAAAATTTATCATAAATTATATAGTATATAATAAAACATCTTTTATATTTTCATTAATTAAATAAAACATAAATATATTCAACACAAATACTAGTCACTTTACAACAATGTAATGTTTAATACATTAATAAAGCCATAACACAGAAAAATATAACCATTATAATGCTTCACATTTATATTTCACATTAATGATGATGTAACAGAGAAACCCCGCAACCACCTACAATGTTGGATACCTTCCATAATAACAAATTAATATAATAACACTATAATATTTAAAAATAGTAAATTAATAATTAATATATATATATATATATATATATATATATATATAACACTAACTTAAACATCCCCAAATACCGAACTCCTTTATAAAGAATGCTACATGACCATAGAATTAGGGATACAAAAGAACCCTTTCATTTACAAGCTATCATGATTGAATTGAAATGCAATACAATTGGAATAAATTTTTTAGATCCAAACAATAACTAATCATATCAATGAAATTAAAGTAAAGAAAACAATCTCTCATTGCTCTAAAATAATTATTTATCTTTCTCAATTTTTTTCTTTTTTTTTTGTAGATTCTTATGTGGGTGGTTTATGTTTTAATGAAAATTAAATTAATTTGGAAATTAAAGTGATAGAAAGCTCATTTCATATTTGTTATCACAGGAAAATCAGACAAGCATGCTTAGCTAGTTTCCATTTTCTTTTTCCAAATTGTTGCATTAAGTTTAGTTTAAATTTTGCATTAGGGTTCAGGACTAGGATCAAATTATCTAAGAAGGAAAGTAATCTTTGCTGCCCTTGCACTTTTTGGTGATCTTGGACATGCATATGAACACTCTCTTTTGATATTTTTCCATCTCCCTTTAGTGCAACATTTAGTTTAAATAGGAAAAATTGTAAGCGGCCCATTATCCGCGCATCATTTACTTTTTGAAAGGAACAATCAAAACATAGTTTAATTATGAGGGAGTGTAAAGGATCATTGCATATACGCATCCTATAAACATTGTGATTGTACACTTCCTCACACACATTGCCACACCATAAGCAAAGTAAGCCACCTTAAAACCAACCATTAATTGAACTCATTAAATCTCCCCACAGGGGCCACAAGATAATTAATAGTTCAGGTTAGGACCATTGAGGGTAGGCATCCAATTGAGCTGCCATGGTCAGTTTACATTCTTGAAACATAGAAGTTGAATTTATAGGGAGCTTTAAACCCGTCTATTTTCCCACGGAAAAGAATTCCCGAGCGCCACAAATACCCGATTCAAAGGGGGTTAAGCTTAGGCCCAGTCCGTGCGGTATTATTTGGGGCTACCTAACCCATCTAGTGCTCGGTACTGGTAGCTGAATACCAAGAAGCTCAAGACTCGAACACTCACGTGGGACGACGGTACTTAGTGGCCAAATCTAGGGCATCCTTCCTTGTAGGTGACGGTGCAGGCAACACTAGATCCTCTTTCCATTACCTTGGTTGATTCTTCGGCTACTGGAAAGTGTCGCTAGTTATTTCGGGACGTTGGCCCCAGTACCCACTAGAAGATATCTTCGCAAGGCCCAGTTACAATTGAGAGTGTGAGGATGATTAGGTCTTCTAGGATTTCTGAGTATCATACGCAAAACAACAAAAACCATTTTTTGATTGACTGATCACATAGGATTAATCTAAAAGGAAATTAACCTTTTATTTTCGCTTTGTTTTATGTATGCGATCACTTTTTTATTTGATATATAAGCTCTCCCCCTCTCATAAAACTGAAAAATATTTCCAAAATCAAACCTAGTCGACACCATAATGAACCCAACGGGACCTCGTTGATCTAGATGTTTTTTGGATTTCCCCCCATTAGAGGGAGGAATTCTAGGTCTTTTGCCATTCAGGTGTCAAAGATGGAACACAACCACCCTTATCGGTTCATCCTTTTTTGGAGCGTCTTTAGTTGGGAACCCCCAAGGGTCACCCAATGCCACACGGGTCTAAACTCCCTCGGGGTCATCGCACACCACTCCTCCCACAACCCCTAGAGGGTAGAGGAGTGCTACCCATTCGGGGAGCCAACATAATACAGAATCGGGTACGTCATAAACAAACCCCATACACAACCATAATCCTGTGTTTTCACAGTCTACAATGGTGCTCAACCCTCAGTTACCTTTCCTAGCATCTTTAACCTTACACGATCTATCAAAGTTAACAAATGAACCCATTACACACAATCCCATCTGGCCCCCCATGCCCATGAAGCTCCCTTTGAACATTCCAAAGTTCGAAGGGAGGGAAGAAGAAGACCCTGGAAACCATGTAATGACTTTCCACCTATGCTGTTATTCAAATAGTATTATTGATGATACTATTCTGCTTCACATTGGACCTTTAGCGCCCTCGCTACTACGTCCCTCAAATATTTCTAGTTACCCATCCACAACGATTCAGGAATGGAGTTACTGACGCATTTTAGACAAACGTCAGTCGTCCATATCTTAGACCATCTCCATGAATAGCAGTGACATCGAAGTTTGTGTAAAGCCAAAATCGACGATCTAGTTTTACTGGACCTATTAGAATGAATTGTGTTTTTTCATGAGTTTCATTATCTTAAGATAAATTAAAATATCAAACCATAATCAAAAGTTTTTAAAAAGAATCACACACACACACACACACACACACACACATATCAAATAATCATTATTTATAAATAATAAAACTAAATGTTAATACTTTTGATCAATATAACTCTTTAATATTTTAAATAATTGATAATATATACAATTATAAAAAAACTTTAGTCTTATTACAAATTAGTATTTAGAAAATAGTCTTGTTACATTTTCTTCTTTATTTTTTTTAAATTATTAATTTCTTGTAATTGTTTTTCATGTAGGTAAATTATTTAAACAGAAATGCCTCCAAAAAGGAAGAGTCAATCAACTATAGAATTTTTTTATGGATATTCTAAAACATCAAAGGCTTCTAATGTTAGGGATATTCCATCTATACCTGATTTGAATGATGATGTTAATGAAGATATGGATGAAGAGTTTGTTGTTGATCTAAAACTTCTTGGCCATGAAAAGGAATGACAAGATGGTGGATCTAGTAGTTCGAGGAGGAAGACTTTCTCAAAACATGAATTTCGTTAAGAGTGGATGATAAAACATCCTTGGGTGTATAGTATCATTGTTGAAGATGGCCAGACTCGTATGAAGTGCAAAATTTGTGATAAATATAAGGCTCAAGGTCCATGGGGTATTGGAGATGGATGTATTACCATTCAGTATGATGTTGTGACAACTCATGCAAAATCCAATATTCATCAAACATCAACTCAGGAAAATTTGTATGAAACTGAAAGGTTGGCAAAGCCCATTACAGAACACATAGTGGTTATAAGTGAGACTAATAAGGAAATGGTCATAACCACCATGAAGTTAACATATTTTATTGCACCAAAGGATATTTCAATTGCTACTAATGAAGATCTTTGTCATCTTCAAATGCATCTGCAGACGCCTAATATGCCATCTCGAGTGGAGTATTCTTCTTACATAAATAGAAAAGCAGCTACTGAATTTATTCAGTCTATATCAAATTACCTTGAAGAGGTGCAAACTAAAAAAATGATAGAGAGTCCATTTTTCTCTATAATGTTAGATGAAAGTATAGACAGTGGTTTAAAACAACAACTTGTAGTGTATTCTACATATCTAGACTTAAAAGGTTTGGGCCCTCCAGTCTCACAATTTATGAAAATTATTACTGTTTCTGATGGAAAATGAAAAACTATATATGATACTATCATTAATTTAAAGGAAATAAGGCAGTTGAAAAATGATAAACTAATAGCAGTTTCAACTGACGGTGCTTCATCTATGGTTGGATGTAAAAATTGATTTGTTACATTGCTAAAGAATGATCTACCAAATTTTATTGGTACTCATTGCATTTCACATCGTGAAGCTCTTGTAGCATCAGATGCTTCAAAAAAAATACTAGAGTTTTTATATGTTGAGAAAATAGAAAACAAGGTATACTCATGGGTTGGAAATTCGACAAAGAGAAATAATGAACTCATTTATTTATTAGAGATAATGGAATGAGAATCCTTGCAGGTTCTTCAAATCCATGGGATTCGATGGCTCTCTAGGGGTCAAGTGGTTGAAAGACTAGTTACATTAATGTTCGCTATCTTGAGCTTGTGGAAGAGAGAAAGAAAGAATTCATGGTATCATAAGGCAATAATTTTTTTAGTTCAATTTTATTTCAATATGCTTGCTGATATTTTTAAAGAGTTGAATAATCTAAACAAAAAAGTTCAAGAAGATAATGTGGATGTCACATCACTTGGAATAGCTATTGACCATGCATTAAATACTCTTAAAAGATATTTCTGCAGACCATATTCTTTTGCAGAAGGTGCTGTACATCTTAGTAAACTTTTGAAAGACTCTAAAGATGGTTTCCTTGAAAATGTTGACAAAGAGGGGAATACCTAGAGACATGATTTTTTGTATGTTCCAATCCATGGTGAACAATTATCACAACCAATGGAAGCTTGTATTGATGGCTCCCTTGAAAGTAGCATACAACTTACAAGAAATTTTGTCCAAGCATTGATTGAGAGTTTCAATTCAAGATTTCTAGATCTTCATCTTTTTAATGCAGCAAGGTTATTTAGTCCTTGTCATTATCCATCAGATCTTTATGTCAGAGAAAGTAATGCAAAGCATTGGCTTGAAATACTTTTTTCACATTTGCAACATAAAACATGTAATGAAAGTGAAAATGTATCCAAATTTGATATTACAGCTTGTAAAAGAGAATTATATCAATTTATTGATGTGGTTTATTTGAATGGAGAAAGATTCTCAATGAAAGACGCATGGAAATTGTTTTCTCAAATAAAATATTGGCACTCTAGGTATCCAAATATGCTAAAATTATGGAAAGCAATGCTTGTCATACCAGCTAGCACCGTCGCATGTGAACGAGGGTTCTCTAAGCAAAATACGATCAAAGATATAAGAAGGAAAAGACTATCAATTGAGACACTTGATGCACTGATGCGTATATCATTAATAGGTCCTAACATGGTAGAGGTGGAATGGGAACGAGTTTATGAGATTTGACAAGCTGCAAAGGAAAGAAGACTTTTTGACAGGGGATAATTATTAAGTTATCTGTTTTTTTACTATATTTATATTTTTGATATGAAATTCTAATGTTTTTTTTTCGTATTGATGGAATGTGGAATACATGCATGAATAGTTGCATGGATGATCACTGCTGCAAGAAGAAATTAAAGTTGTCATTTGAATTTTTTTTCATGTGATGTTATAGGTTGATGGCACATGAAAAATGCCATCAAGGTTGAAAAATGTCCACATTTTACCGAATTTTTAGAAAATGCAATAAAATATGTGATGGGTTTGGATTGGATCATTTTTGTACTATGACGAAACTTTTCTCCCTTTATGATTTTCAAGATGCATTTAAATTCAATAATATATATTATATTATGTAAATCATAACATAAACCATATTGAGTAATCTACTTTTGAGTTTTTATTGATAATTTTACTATGTTGGTTATATTATGTCTTATAATATTTTTTTAGTCATATCTCAAATATTCAAATTCTATGGCATGTTCAATTGATCTCACGTTAAAAATAATTTACTATGATTGTTCCATGAAATTTAAAACCAAAATTCATCATTTAACAAGTCATTTTGGTTTTTTTCATTAGGATAAATATATGAAAATTTTTAACATAATAATCCAAAACGATAAAAAACTTTTTTGTGAAAAGTAAGAAGAAATCCAAATTCCAACCGTGCTAGCTACTAACTCTTCCAAGAGTGATTTTGCGACTTACCAGGAAGAGTCGCATAGTCGCAGAAGAGTAGAGGTCCCATTTTCTAGCTACTTCTAGAGCTTAAGACTACGACTTTGCGACTTGGATGGCAACACTCCTCAAATGAGACAGAGGTCGCTAAAATCACACGCTAGGCCAGACCGCATTGATTTCCAAGTTGTTGGGTCTTGATCTGCGACTTTGCGACTTGAATTTGTCGAGTAGTACTCCATGTATGTGTTAATGCCACTTTATCCCATTCTCCAATTACTGCCTAACAACCAAACACATCACAATATAGCCCAAAATAATTTGGTTTCATGCACTTTTACATTTGGTTATACCTCCTTCAGAACCTACGTGCGTCAAATCTTTATTTTTGGTGCACTTGGCCCATATTTGCATGTCTTGCCAAAGTTCATTGGATGTTCATTGCACTCCCAGGATCCATAACACATGGTGTTGTTTCAAAGTGATATCGCATGGGAACATGAGTTGTTGCAAAGATTCCCACCACAATATATAATGCAGATCGACACCCATCGCTGCCACAAAATTGAGAGGTGAGAGCCTTGCTTGCTATTAGTCACCGAGAATTTCGTAGAGTCGCAATCCAATGAGGGTCGCATCCTGGAGATTTTCCAAAGCTTTGTAATGCGATGGCATGACCTTGAGAGAGGTCGCATGATCGCATCCCAATGATGGTCACACTTCCTAGGTGTAAATTGAAACTACCCATGTGACTCTGCGACTGTCCATCTTGGCTTATCTTCCCCTCCCGTGGATGATGTTCTTGCCTGCTGACCCCATATATGAGGATAGTTTTTCCATTACCAGGAATCTCTTTTGGCATCCCATATATTTTCTAGATGCCGACCTGGTTAGCTTCACAATCTGCAACATGTCCAGATGGATATTTAGCATAACTGCAATCTTATACATGTGTGGGTGTTCTGCAGACCATAACCCTTTCAGTGTAACCATGCAACAGTCCACAACCTTACTCACCACTGCCTAGTGTTGTGCTTGAACTAGCGCAACCAGAGAGCTTCCAACGATCTCAATCTTCAAATAGGAGCCATCACTCCTCCTCACTATTAAGGTGGCAAGAAACGACGACAGTCGCAAGCTCAACCAGATGAACGATCGAATCGTCTCCACGTCGTCTAATATGGTGGGTTTCGAAGCGGAGCAGTGATTGTGAAGCAGCGCTCGGAAGCAGTGTGAATGCATGAAAAAAAGAAACTGAAGGAAGCAGCGTGAAGCAACGCTGGGATGCAGCATGAATGAGGTGGGTCTCTGTCGGCTGGGAGATAACAACCGAAGATTTGATGTTCTGAAGATTTATTTTAATTAAAGCTGTCATCCGGTAGGGAAAGTAGACTAAAGTAACCAGAAAACGCAAGAGACTGAAGTAACCAGAAAAGAGTGATCCATAAGGAGCAGGAGGCGGACGATCTACAGCCCTATGCCGTTAATCAGTTTCCTGAAACCTAATGAGGCTGCATTTGTTTCCATAAATTGAATTAAATAAAAAAAGCCCCTAAATCTGAGCTCATTAGATCTATAAAAATAAGTTCAGGCGGCACAATTGTGAAGATTTGAATTTACTCTTTTCTTTGCTAAAAATGGAGTATATTTTGTTGAGGCTTTTCTTTGGGAGGTTTTTTTCATCTTAAAATGGAAAGAAAATCAATAGAAAATATTGAAACTAGCAAGGAAATACCAGGTTAGGTGGAAACCAATCATTTAGGTCAAGTCAAAATTGTTTCAACAGACAAAACATGAAAGTGGATTTGGGTAAATGAAAAGAAAAAAGAAAATAATGTCAGAGAAAGAAAATAAATAAGAGCATCAAAAATAAAAAAGAGTCAACCATTTACAGTCCCACAGCCACACCTCTTACTTGGTCATCAGATCTCTATGTCGAAGAACTGATGAGGGCCAGGGAAAGGCTGGAGATTTTGGAAGCCAAAGAACAGGAATTGGACAACAAAATTTCAGAGATCACATTTTCAAATCAGTGTTTAATGGAAGGTAATATAATTTTAAAAGAACGAGTAACAATGTTACAAGAGGCTCTAGAGACAGGAACACAAGAATGACAAAGCATGAAGACAACATGGCAAACCACAATAGGATCAAGGGCAACAAAAAAAGATGTGATAATTTCTAAAGCAACTCAGGTAGATACACAAGTATCTCAACAAACATATCTTTCAAAATAGAAGACAAAAAAGAACAATAGGGATGATGGTCCAAAATAAATCAAAGATAGAGTTGAAGACACTAATGGTTACATAAAGACAGGGGAAGAAAATGATGCAAGTGCTCATAGAGCACAGGAAAGAGAACACAAAGAAAGAAAATACAGGGAAACAAACTTTATTATCAGGGGAATTAGAGATTATGGGAGGAATTAAAGTACTCTCAATTTGACAAGGGACTTTCTGAAATAGAAACTACATTAAAGGGAAAATCTGCCAAGCAAGGAGGGTGGGGAAAATATGTGAAGAGAGGCTGCGTCCCATAAAAGTCACAAAGGAAACAGTGCAATACAAACACCATCTCTTGAGCAAAAAGAAACTCTTTAAAGGCTCACACTTCTTCCTAGATGAAGATTTCATCAACGAACAACAAGATGAGAGAAGGGAAAAGGGCATGGTTGTACAATGGTAAATCAGTTATAGCAGTGTTTGGGACTCAGGACAAAACAGGGTAGCAAGCTGGCAGTAAAGAAAAAATAGAGAATTCAATAATAGGGAGGAACACAACAAGAGCAAGATGGATGGAAAGGGGCGAAGACTCGAAGTTGAGTCTTATGTGTCAAAATGCATAGCAGTCAAATCCTACCCAGGTCTACCTAAGTTTAGTTTGTTGGAATTGTAGAGGCTACCCTTCGAGGAGGGGACCTAGGTCAGGGCCTATTTCGGAAGGTAGAGACATAATTTGTCTCACAGAAACTCATGAACATGATGGTTTCAAAACTCCCGTGTTTGACGGTTATTTGAAGTTAGCATTTTGGAACAAAGTAGCAGAAAATGGCAAAGGGTATGCAAGAATACAAGTTTTAGTGAAAGAAAAGGAAGGCCGTCACATTCAGTTGATGAAAGAAGATGAAAATAAATAATATTTATGGTTCAAAATATCAAAGAATGAGAATCACATAAGAATTGCAGCATGCTATTTTTCCCCGCAAGTCTCAAAAACTTACAAAAATAAGGGGCTAGACAACAAGGATCCGTATGCAGCTTTAAAGTAAGATATTTTTGTGTACTATCAGCAGGGAGAAGTGCTTTTAGTGGGTGATTTTAATGCTAGAAAAACAAATCAACAAGCTAGTATTCTTTGTTGCAAAGAGGATCATAATCCTATTTGGCTCACTGAAGAGGAGAATCCCCAATGGGTGAGATGTCAGAAGATGACAAAGTTAGAAATCATTTTGGAAAGGAATTGCTTACACTGTGTGGGACTTTCAACTTAATTATTTTCAATGGTTTGGACAGATGGGAAAGGTCTGGGAACTTCACTTGCAACACTTACAATGGGGCAAGTGTCGTGTATTATGTGATTTGTTGTCAAAGCTTGATAGAAAAGATAGACGAAGTTAAGATTGGAGAGCATAATTGGGACTTAAAATCAGACCATAACCCAATTTATATGAAGTTATCATGGGTAGAAGAAATGCAGCATAAGAGAAAAACCCAATGCTCTCGGCGATCACTACCAAAGGGAAAAATTCTTCTAACATAAGAAAATTGTACTATCTTCAAAACAATGTTGGAGAGATTAATTCAGAAAGAGAAAACTGGTTTCCAAAGCTTCAACAATCATCAGTTAACAAATATAATTCAAAGGGCACTTGAGAAGTGCAAAAGAGAAAAAAATAGGAAATTAGAATCAAATTGTTTTCCTGTAAATGCTTGGTTTGATGAGGAATGAAAAATGGAAAGGAAAACCTTGAAAAGACAGGCAAGGAGAAGATGAATGTAAAGCTATATAAGAAGGTAATAAAAAAATAAAAAAATGGGTTCATGCAAACAAGACGAAAAGAGTTAATATATCTAGGCAAGAATAACCCAAAGCTTTTCTGGCAGGAACTTCAACCAAGGAAGAAGCAAATCGAAAATACTATTACAACCAATCAATGGTTTGAATATGCAAGACAACTCTATGAGAATGAATCAGAGGTTGAGCCTCCCCCGGGGCTCAACACAACTACAAATATCTTCACATTACATGAGGTGGAGATTGGAATTTAGAAGATGAAAACATGAAAGACAAAATACTTGGTTTAACTTCAAGCAGAGTATCTAAAATGGGGAATGAACACTCTTGCACCACACATCATGGAAATATTCAACAACATCATTCACCAAGGTTTCCTAAGAGACTAGTCAAATAGCCTAGCAATACCCCTTTTTAAAAGTGGATACATTAATAATCTGTCCAATTATAGATCCATTATGATCAATCCTTTGTTTGCAAAGCTTTTCGGCATCATGGTAGAAAATAGAATCAGTAAGTGGGAAGAAGTAAAAGAAAAGAGGGAAAAAGGACAAGTGGGTTTTAGGCTGAAGAATTCTACAGTGGATCGCGACATCAGGTTGAGACACATTATTGAAAAGGTTTGGGGGGATAAAGAAGAAGTATTTTGCTGTTTTGTTGACTTCAAAAAGGCATTTGACACAGTCCGTAGAGATAAGTTGTGGCGTGGAATGGACAAAATTGAAATTCCTTTGCATTATAGAGCTATTTTCCATAGACTTTATGAAGAGGTGAAAGTCAAAATTAGAACGTCAATGGGTATTTCAAAGAACTTTAGAAGTGACATGGGAGTCAAGAAAGGTTGCCCTCTATCCCCTACTCTTTTTGGTTTATATATTGATAAACTGGAAGAGTGGCTAAATTTTCAAGGTGGGGATGGTGTTTGGTTGGGGGAGTTTGTGATAAAAATTCTTTTATATGCTGATGATCTTGTATTGATTTCTAAATCGGCCCATGGATTGCAGTTGCACCTATATTCCCTAGAGCATTTTTGTAGATTAGTGGGGATGAAAGTCAATATTAGCAAGACCAAGAAAATGATTTTCTCTATTAAAAGGAAGCAGAGCCAACATATATTCTTCTTTGAAGGCAACATTCTTGAAGAAGTAAATGAGTACAAATACCTCGGGATTGATTTCAACAACAAACTTAATTGGGAGGACTGTAGAAAGAAGAGAATCTTAGGAGGGTGGAAAGCATTATATGCTCTTCAAAACATATGTAGAGAGGTAGAGTTATGGGATTGGAAAACGATTAAAGTGATTTTTGGACTCCTAGTTTGTCCAGTGATGCTATATGGGTGTGAATTATGGGCTAGCAGCACCCCTGTCTCAAATGGAAGCAAATTGAGAAAATCCAAAAATGCTTGATCATGAGCAAGTTCAAAATAAAAAGTTCGGTACTTTATGAGATAATTTTGAGTGAAATAGGAGCAACTCCCATTGAAGAAATTTCTATGGTACGACTCATAAGATATCTAAAAAGAATTGAGCAAATGGGAGTAGGTAGATGGCCAAATGTTATCTTCAAGGAAGGCATGAGTGAAAGAAATAAAACATGGATGAGACAAAACTACACATGGATGCAAAAATGGAATATCTACCTTAATGATTGTCCCACAAATAGCAAGGAGCTAAATAGTTTTGTTATGGAGAAGTTTCGTAAACAGGTATGTGGAAAAGAGTTGGGTTGAAAGAAGAAGTACTACATTGAAGAATTCAACCCTACATATGATCTCCAACAAAAAGAGTACATTGGAGCTAACATTCCGTGGAGGGCCAAGGTTCTTATTGCTCAGTTAAGAACCAACTCACATCATATTCGGTGTGAAACAAGACAGTGGAAAAGGCCTAAAGAAGCTTGGGAAGAACGAGTGTGTACATTTTTCACATCTGTGGTAGTGGAATCAGAAAAACATTTCATTTTGGAATGTGATGCGTTCAAATACATCAGAGAAAGCTATGGGAATATGCTAGCATCGGTTTCTTGGCATTGTCTTTTCAGCGATGAGATTGTTGGAAAGGTTGGGCCAGCTCATCATCAATTTGAATAAGAAAAGGAATGAGATGCAAAAGGTGAAAAACAGGGAACTCATTGTCCCATAGACTATTTTTAGTCTTGTGGATGTTAAAATTTCATTTCATTTATTATATTTGATGAACAACCAATATATCCCCTTCGCGAGAGCCAATTTGGTAGCAATGTCCACTTACCTCAAACTCTATAGGTGGCTCGCTATATTATCCATCATGCAAGAATAAGGATGGGAAGTCACTGCTTTGTAATGCGACGAGAACAACCGCACACTAGCAATGTGACTTAGGCAGCGTGAACGCGGCCTGAGGAGTGATAATTGTATTCTTTTGCGGCTAGGAGTATGCTAAAAACCTTGGAAACGTCTATTCATAAATAAGAGGCGTTGATTTTTTTTATCTCTTGCTACTTTAATGATCTTAGTTAGAATATGTGTTGGTGCAATGTGTTTTCTAAGTTGTTCCACATGGGTGAAGTCCTGACGCCCCTTGATTTGATGTGATTCCATATAGCCTTTTGGACATCCAATGAACTCATGTGATTACCTTATCCTGTCTTCTCAATAGGTGAAAGCAATGATACTTGTGCCAATGTGTTTGTTGCATTAGCATACACTTCAACCATGTTGCCAGTGCTATGAACAGGTTGATATTGTCACAATAGTTCTTCCTTTTAAAATTATAATGCGGCAAAATAGGATTTATGTCTCGACCTTTTGCATCCATGACAATCACATATACTTATACCATACCACTCAGATGGAGTGAATGTGAATAAATTCAATGGGATTCCAAAGACTTATTATATGACCATGATGCATTGGTTTGACACATCGCTTTTGTCATGTGAACATACATATTCAAAAATCTCTTTGTATGGCACTTTCTTTTACAATATCAAATGGTGTATATATAGCACCACTATAAACCCTTCAAGGTGCAATTTGTGCCTTTTGCATAATTTGAGTGTGGTTTGGTCATTACGATGGCACCATATGTGCTTTAAGAGGGCTTTGGATAAAGGTAATGTCTCCAGCATGGGACTGCCATAAAAAATAAAAGGTCATGTCTCCATAGTGTGACTCCCAAAGGGTAGCACTCCTTTGTACTTGTTTGGAGATATTGTTAAATACATTTATTTATTCTCATAACATCCCTAACACATCTACAATGGCATACATTAGTGTCTACTATCGAATGATTTCTTCATATATCTAGCATTAAGATATAGTCCTCGTGCATATAGGATCTGTGACCCTTTGACTATGCTTCGGTACAAAATAAAAGGTGTTGCCTAATTTGCCTTACATATCACAATAATACATGTGTTAATTACATGATATATAAAAAAATAATGCTTTACAACTCAACATAAGCCAAATCCTAGAGTGCATGAATTCTTGCAAAAATTCTCAATGCTCTTTCGAAATTTTCATGCTCTAGCTTTTAGTCCTTTTATACAAGTTTTTTTAGTTTCGAACACACCCATTAACCAAATGGCAAAGGTGGTGTTAACATGTCAAGGGATTCTTGTAAAGACACGAATCTAGTGCAATGTGATGCTAATGAGAGTGTGCACATGGGGCATATGGGTGAGGTTAAAACATGAAGGTGACTCTCATTCTAACCACCTAGGGTTTCAAGGATGTTTCGGGAAGATAATGGCTCTATAAACCCTAATGTAATGGGGGTTGATGCCATGTCAAATAATAAAAAATTATCCTCCTTGGTTACGATGAGCATGGCATAGGGATAAATATATGCAGGTGCATAGGGATTTTAATGCATCGCTGCAACAACAAATTCCCTAAAACCCTAATGCAATCACGAAGTCAACATCTTTAGATAAAACATGACATGTTGATGTAATATGCAATGCATGAGTGGACGAATCAAAAGTGTTTGGTAGGAAGGGTCGCGGGGGGAGTAACTAGTTGAAACCCTAATAAAAAACCTAATGAGCTTGGTAAGCATAAAGGCAGACCCAAAATTTGGGATATGCCCAAATTTTTTTGGGTGTTATTGTAGCAGCTACAACAGGTTCTTACTATCAATATGCTAACATAAAATATGAGGTTCTCAAATATTTTGTGTTGTTTAGGTCATCATAATATCCAAACAAATATTTTCAAAAGCTTCCTTTTTCCACTTCTCAAGCAACACCAAACTTAGTCTAAAAACTTCTCAAAACAATCGAGTCTTTTTTCACCACTCATAAAAAAAATAACCATAAGTAGTGCTTTAACTATTCTCCAATATCATCCTTTCTTCATGGTCTTTATTGTACATCACGTCCTTCTTATCAACTGTGGAGGATATACTTTCTTGTATCTAAGCTCCTTCTCAATGATGGGGATAAGTCCATCATCAACAAATTTATTCTTCTAGCTACACATGATATTTTTATTTTTGCATCATCATATCATTAAACAACTTAAACCTTCAAGAGCATCATTCTTTATCTTCATATGACAACAAGGTCATCTTTCAATAAACAATGTAGACTTCCTTTTTTGCAACTCCTTCTTTCCATCATGCTCAACATCATTATAAGGTCATCATCAAATATTAGGCAAGCATATATCTTTAAATTTAAAAACTATGTACCTATAAATCTCATCAACAAGTACAACCAAGCACAAATATATATGTACAAGAGCATGAAGTTAACTTTATAAATCTAGGCTATCATGTCATCACAAACAAAGCATCTAGGGTTCTCAATTATCCATGTGTATATTAGTGGCCACCAGCCTATTCCACCTAGACCTCCAGTTGATTTAATTAGTTTCCTTGTTTATAGTACATTTTACTATTTTTAGCAGTTTTTCAAGTCGTGAACTTCCAAAGCTGTTTTGACCACCTAAATGGTGTTTTTTCGAAGTCCACAGTAGGCCCATAGCCATAGGCGGGGGCTTATCATAAATATTGTATTACTAGGAGAGATATTTCTAATGACATATCGTACGTTCCAAACAGATATCATATGACCAAGTTATGACCCCGAGAAGTTGGCTACCTAACTAACCCCAATGGGGCCCATAAAAACTTTGTGTTCCATCTCCTAGGGTTATGTTTCTGGTTGTTTAGGGTTTCCCTTTGATGTTCAATAGTAAAAATACCCCTTATCCTCATTGTAACATAGTTCAGAGGCATGTTGCTGCCACATCTCTTCTCAGAGATAAGCTACCATCGCCCGAGCTAGTTATTTCCATTTTGTATGTAAGCATATTACAATTCTTTGATATTATTGAAATGAGAATTTATTTTTGTTGCATCTCTGTGTTTATGTTTATATTTGTATTCTATTGCATCCCTGCATAAGTCTAGATCAATCAAATCTTTAAACAAGAAATTAAACCTTAGATATCCAACAATTAAGCCATGTTAGGATTTCAACCATATCAGAAGCATTTACAACTAGGGCTTTGATTTCATGCCCTAGACTTTTACATCAACCTTTGCTAAGATATTTTCACAAACTATTGATATTAGGAGTAGTCTATAGTGCGACTTTTTGAAAGCTTTTACGGTGGCTTTTTACGGTGTAATTTCTCTAAAATCCGACAGCAATTTATTGAAAAGAGAAGTTTGATTTCTAACCTTGAATAATCGAAGTGCCCTAGGGGTTTTAGAGGGTGTTGAATCCATATATAGAGTCAAAAAACTAGTTTAAATAACAAAAACCAAGATTTTACTTCAATTTTTTTCACCTGATTCCGGCACCTGAAACTCCAAAAAGTCGCACTAAAGACAACTCCTTGATATTATCATTAAACCCTAAAATCTAGGGTTTTTAACAAAGTGAACAAATAGAAAAAGATAGTTATTACAAGTGTTGATTTAATTTATATACCAAACATCCTAACAATATAAGAATCTTCATGATTCTATAGCAAAACCATAGACATTAGAGAGACATTAATATAGACAAAAATGATCATACCTTATATTATGATGAAGACTTTCTACCAATATTCTAATCTTAAACATGCCTTGAGTTTCTCTCTTTACAAACCTTGAAGGGTTTTCTTTGCAACAAAGCTTCCTAGATAACTCACGTCTTCCTTTTGGAGGCTCCCTATGAATGTGGCCACAATCCTTTCTTTAGAATATTCCTACAAACCTTCTTTCAAAGAAAATGCAAGGAGAGGATTATGAATAAGTAACAAAAATAAATCTAAATATATATATAGGGAATCAACAAGGTAATGCAAGAAATAAGGAATACTTATCTTTTGAGAAAAATAGAAACTCCCTCTTGATTTTGTATTGATCAAAACATTATGAGGCATTTATTCCATTTTTTAAAACAACTCAAGAATATTTTCTATTAAAGCATGTTAGATCTACAAACCCTAGGTAGCAAAATAAAGAGAAAAATATATAAAACTTAAAAACAATGAATTATACTATAAATCAAAGATATACAAGGAAAACCATTCCTAAAGACTTAATAGAATAAGTCTTTGACTTCAGAATCCACAATTTTAGTCTTCTTTGGAGGATTACAATTAGTGGAAATTGTAGCTTGGTCTCTTTCTCTCTTCTAGTTCTTCGTATTATCGGGGCATTGGTTCTTATAATGTTCCATCTTGTGACAATGATAACATTTTATTTTAGAAAGGTCTATATTCCCATGATTTCTCTTTGGCCCTTTAAATTTATTATTTCCTCGTTACTTATTGAAATGGGCAGAATAGGAATTTGAGGTGGTATTATATTCATCTTATTGCTTACATCCTATTAAGGAAAGATGCTTCTTCTTGAGTACAAGTAGACCACATTTCCTCAAAGGATGGAGAATTTTTCCAACTACTTATTCCTGCTGCAAAGGCATTACAATACTTGGTATTCGTAGTAGGAAAACAATCACAAGTTCCTTATCATGGATTATTTCATCAAATGCTTGTAATTCATATCTTATACGAGAAATCCTTACAAAGTAAGAGGAAATTGTATCCTCTTTGGTCATTTTAAAAATTTAGAGTTCATTCTTTAGACTTGGCACTTTTCCAATATTATTGATTGTAAATAACTTGGAGAGAGCATTGTGCATTTTCTTTGAAGTATCTAATGATGGATATGTAGGAAATCAAGTTGTCTTTAACTCCTTCCACAATTATGAGCATGGCTATAATGTCATTTTCCTTGTACTTCTCCTTTCCAACATCATAAGTTGGTTCTTTGAATTTTCCTTGTTCTAAGTCCAATACTTTATTTCTTGCAAGGATGATGTTCATCCTTGTTTTATAGGCTCTAAAGTTAGAAGCTCCTTGAGTTTTATTTTTAGATTTCATTGATGATGCCATAGCTATATTTGATAATGTCACTTCTGATGAGGTATTCTATTAAACTTCCAAATGATTGTGCCAAGACTTACTTCTTTTCTTCCAAACAAAACTTTAAGAGTCCAAAAATTCTCTTCTTTCTCCTTGAATCCTTTCTTGAACCCTTACTAGAGAGAAAATGATCTTCAAGATGCCTTTTTCCTTTATTCACCTTAGCTTTGATACCATGATAGAAAATTAGAAAAGAAAAAAGATTTTGTTATCTTGATAATTATTTGTGATGTATTTGAGTTCTTATTATCTTCTTTTATGTCTTCTTTTATTTTTTTTATCATCAAGAAACTATCAAAACCAAAACATGAAGACCATAACAATGAAGGACACAGGATGTGGGCTCTCTGCCAGGGAAAAAACTCTCTCTTAGGGGAAAACCCAACAAAAGTGGTCTCTTCTTCAAGAACCAAATCAATTGAGACAACCAAGATCACTATATCAAACCTTCCTCCATCCACGAAGTCAACCTTCCAAGACAAGTTCTTTCAAATGAGATTAATCCAACAAAGTCAATCCAAGTCAACCTCCTTCAAACTTAGTCAAACTTCATATCTCATCCTCATACAACAAAATTTCAGCCTCTACTGTAAATGTGCCATTTTCGGCCCTCCCACAACTTATAAAACTTCACACATGTGAACTAGAAACAACCTCATTTCCTTCACTAGGGTTCCTCCTTCATTACTATGGTTATTATTCCTTATTCAAGCCTTTTTCACCTTATTTTATTGTCTTCCCATTGCTTAAGATTGCAGATCAAGTTCCTTGTTTGATTGATGCCAAAATAAGTCAAATGCATTGCCTATATATAGTCTTCAAGGGAAGTTGAATCCCTTCAATGAGGTCAACTTGATGGATGATGCAACCAACTTGGTGGAGAAGCGTAAACTTAAATTTTTGACACAAATACAATTTTTTTTCTTGACACAAAAAAGGGTCTATTTACATGATGAAAAGGACTATGACTCATGACACAACCTTAGAAGCACTCAATTGGTGCTTTGACCTATGAAAAACATAAATTAAGCATGAAACCCAAGCTTATAAAAATAAATTTTATTTTACAATAAATTCTCTTTTCTTCTCTTCTACAAATACATAAGAATTACATAGTGTAATGAGCAGGGAAACAATTATGAAGACCAATACTAGTTACATTTTCAACACCTTAAAAGTAACCACTTGTTACTATTTTGTGTTTGACACATGTCACAAAATCTCTATACCCTAGATAAAGCTGACATCCAATTTTTTATTATCATCCCTATGTTTGTCCTTCGATTAATAGTAAACATCACTATGAGTAAATATTAGTCCTCCTTAGGATGTATTATGTTATTTCTCTGTCCAGTGATTCTGGAACTTATGAAATTGCATTATTATATGTTGAATAATAGTAATGTTCCTCACACACAAAAGAAAGACACTTAATTGAATATTCGATAATTAGTATTGAATTCACAAATGTAATATGCAAGTGTTGAATTATGTAACGAGGTTCGATCTTCATATGTACTCTTGATTCTTGTATATTGTAAAATGAAAATGAAAATTGTTATTGTTATTATTATTTTTGTAGCATGGGTTTCATGCTCAAAGTCAATTTATTTTAGGTCAAAGCACCCATTGAGTGCTTCTAGGTTTTGTCGGTGAGTCAAGAAGTCAAAGAGTCATTATCATATGTAAAAGACCCCATTGGGAATTTTGTAACACGTCAAAATAATTATTTTTGAGTCAAAGTGTCAAAAATACCCCTCCAAGGCAAAGTCGGCCTAATTAGGGCATGTTGTCCTCCTTGGAAGCCTATATATAAGAAGATAATTTGAAATCCTATGGACTCGCTCATTAAAGCGAAGGAAAAGAAGAAGAAGGAAAGCAAAGGATTTGAAGGAGGAAGAAAGACAATATTTTCGATCTCCTCTCTCTCTCTCTCTCTCTATATATATATATATATATATATATATATATATATATATATATCACACGTGTGAAAAGAAGGCTAGGGTTTTGAATCTACAAGGTCAAATTTTTCAAAAAGTCAAGGAGGATTGAAATCTAAGTCAAGAGAGGAAATTTGATCTCTGATAAGGCATATAAGAAGAAACAATCCAATTTAAGGAAGAAGGAAGCTCTATAAGCTCTAATTCTACCACACGTGCAAAGCTGCAGCTAGTTGCGGGGGGGGGGGAAGAAAATTTTATACATGTAGTGGGGGCTGAAAATATGAAGCTAGGGGTCAAAGTTGTGTTGCTAGAAGAGATTTGAATTTTTTTGAATTGGATAAAAGAATCGCATCATCAGGAAGGCGTAACTTGGTCTTGGAAGGGTATTGGTGTTGGTGTGGATGTCTTGGATTCGTCATTTGAATAATCTATAAGAAGAGAAGAGATTTGTGGGCTTTCCTCTCAAGAGGAGAGGTTTTGGCTCTAGCTAGAAACCTACATCTTGTGTCCTTGTGTACTATTGATATTCATTCTTTGGTAGTTATTTGATGATAAGAACAACATAATAATAAGAAAAGAAGAGGAAAATAATCAATAAAAGTAAAATAACATCACAATCAGTTATCAAGTCTAAAATAAATAACCTCATTTGTATCCATATTTATTTATAAACATGGCATAATATCTAAGGTTGATAAAGGGCATGATTAATATCACTACATCCTTGAAGAAGACGTTCAAGTTCTCATTGAAGAAATTTTATATGATGACAAGTCACCTCAAGCAAGACATCAAAGCATTTAAGGATCTCCTATCATCTATCAAGAACTATATGATCAAGACCTCCTCTACAAAGGATGAAGGATTATTCTCAGCACTTACAGGTACTTTTAACAATGAAAATATATGGGTAATTAACAATGGAGAATCTAGACATATGACAGGTGAACATAGACAACTAAATACCCTATCAAGAGGAAACACTTCTTATTTGGTAAAACTTGGAGATAAAAAGAGTCATGTAGTAAGAGGAATTGGATCAACTTCGTTGGAGCTAGAAGGTGGAGGAAACATACATCTCAACAACATTCTAATCATTCCAGGTTTGAAGAAATTTGATGTTTTGAAGATAAAGGAGATAGAATTGCTTTTATAGATGGAAAAGTTATGGTGTGGGATAAGGGCTCTAACATCGATAATGTAAAATTTATTGGTATTCGTGAGGGAAGGAGATAAAAATTAATTACACCTCTCTTGCAAGCCTTGGTTCACATTGAAGTCAACCCATGTGAGCTCTGACATAGAATTTTGGACAACTTCATTACAAAATCTTAGCAAATCTAAACACAATGGTGAATGACATCCCTGAACTAAAGGAGGATCATGAAGGAATTTTCAAGGGATGTGCGTTAGGGGAAAATGTAAAGAAACCATTTGGAAGCAGTGCTTCAATATCTAAAAAAATAATGTATCTCATTCACTCTGATGTATGTGGTCCTATGTCTACAAAATCTCTTGGAGATCATTTATACTATGTGACTTTCATTGATGATAACTCAAGGAAGAATTAGATTTCTTTACTTAAGTCCAAGGTTGAAGTATTTGAAAATTTTAAGAATTCAAATCAGAAGTAGAGAATCTTACAAAAATAAAGATAAAAGTAATAAGATACGATAATGGAAGAGAATACACGTCAAAGGAACTTATATATTTCTATAAGGAGGTTGGAATCAATAGGGAGTCGATAGTTCCTTATAATCCAGAACAAAATGGAGTAGAAGAAAGTAAGAATCGTACAATTGAAGAAAGTGTTAGAGCTATGTTACATGATCAATACTTACCTCAATTTATTTTGGGTGAGGCATCCAAAATAGTTGTCTATATTAAAATTCAAAGTCCTCACAGGACACTTGACAACATGACTCTTGAAGAAGTGTTGACTGGAAAAAGACCATGTGTATATCATCTCTAAATATTTTGTTTCCCTATCTACATTCACATTCCAAAATATGAAAGGAAATAATGGGATCCTACAGGTTTGAAGGACATATTTGTTGGCTATAGTAATTCTTCAAAGGCATATAGGATATACATAAAGGAGGGGCACCAAATTGAAGTAAGCAGAGATGTTATCTTTGATGAAAGAATTACATATAAGAAGTCCAAAGATATGCCAATTAATTCTGATGATGAAGAAATACCTATATTTGAAGAAGGTCCAAGGGAAGAAGAATAAGATTCCAATCATGAAGAAGAAGGTCCTATGAACATGTGCAACAAGTATTAATCCCTAAAAATTGGAAGAGACCAAAATGGTTATAGTGTCCTCTTCAAGAAGAAAAAAGACATGTTGTAGCTAAAGGTACATTTAGGGAAAGCAAAAAACCTAAAAGGCATTCATGGTATGAAACCTATATGACAACGTTAATTGAAGCAGAAACATCCACCTTTGAAGAAGTTGTCAATAACCGAGAATGGAAATATGCTATGAATTAAGAATATCAATCTATAATGAAAAATGGAGTTTGGGAAATAATTCTTAGGATGAATGAAAAATATGTGGTAACTTCAAAATGGCTCTACAAGATTAAGAATGCAACATATGGAAGCATTGACAAATACAAAGCAAGGTTCATGGCTAGGGGTTTCTCTCAACAAGAAGGAATCGATTATAAGAGATATTTGCACCTACAATTAGATACACAACTATAAGATCGTTGGTCTCTTTGGCAACATCTATGGGATGAAATATCCATCAAATGGATGTCAAAACACCATTCCTAAATGGAACTATTGATGAATAAGTGTGTATTGAACAATCCTTGGGATTTGAAGTACATAATATAGAAACTCACGTGTTAAATGGAGTTTTCACTTATGAGAACAAAAATGAATTCCCTAGATCTAGTGGTATGATCTAGAACAACAAAGGACAAAAATAATTAATATTTTCCTTAGAGAGATTGGAATACAGAAAAGAGACCTACTTGGAATTCATAGCAAATGATATTCTTCTATTCGATTGTAAGCTCCAATCCTAGCTCCACGCTCTATAAATGGAACTTGCAACAATGACGAAAAAAAGCAAAGGAACTAGAATATCCACATAGAATAATCCAATATCTCTATTCAATGAGTCAACATGGCATTGAAATACATGAGCATAAGCATAAAATGACTATAGGAAAACAAGATGCTTTTTGTATTAGTAAATAAAGGAGAGAGTTACAACTATATATAGAATCTGACTTTGTATATGTCTTCCCAATTTACTTGTCCTTCCTTGTCACAAAGAAAACCTTCACACTCAACCCCAATTCAAATGAATGATGATTCCTTAAGCTCAAAGTAGCAACATGAGGGAATAAGAAATCTCCAAAAGCCCACCTAGTGATCTCTAAGATCGAACCTAATAATCTCCAAAAGCAAACCTAGTAATCTCCAAAAGGAAACCTAGTAATCTTTAAAAGCCAACCTAGACTCCATGGGAGGCAGTAAATTTATAGGGTAAACATGGTAGTTTAGGATTTACCAATTTAGGCTTGAGATCCACTTATGAGGGAGGATAAGCTCAAGGGATAAGAGATAAGATCGCTAGAGTTCAGATAGGAATTTGAGATATTTATCCATGGAAAATAGTTAAAAACACCATAGAAGCTTTTGGAAGGAAAATATTCAAAATTATTTTTTAATTTTCTTGAAATTCTAGAATCAACGCACCTACAGAATGGAGAAATCTGTGTTGATCAATGCTTATTCTCAAGTATGCAACTTGCACCCAACATTGGTGGAAAATAACACATGGTGTGTTGGGCCTAAAAATATGGTTTTTGAGCAAATAGACCGAGAAACTCATATTTTTTGGATAATTGATTCTTAGGGATTTGCAAAGAGATTATAAAAAAGTGTTCATGGTTTTTGATTGATCAAGTTTTCAGGCCTTTTGGGTTGATGTTACAAAATAGCTTGTAACATATTAGCCCCTAAAGTACAAAGTCATAAGCAATGGATGAGGGCTGAAGTGCTTTACCTTGCGACAAGTTCAAATCAATAAATTTTTTTTCGAGACCATCATCTGTTACAATACATAGTATCATCATGATATCATCGCTAAGGGAGGCATACTTTTGGTGTTGTTTGGTTTTTGTTCTCTTGGTGTCATATCTAATACCACAGAGTGGTATCAGAACGTGGTTGCGCTCTCCTTTGGCAGTGTTTGGTTTTTGGTCTCTTTGTGTGAAATCTGATACCATAGAGTGGTTTCAAAGCATGGTTTAACCCTTGGACTAGATGGGTAGTGTGTTGATCATGCATTTATGTTGGTTGCATATGTGTATAGTATGCTTGTGGTATATATGCTCTTGTTGCATATGTGTTGTGTTGGTCGTGGTGGCAGTGGTGTCGCCATGGAAGAGTTGATGGTGTTGTTGTCAACATGTTGTCATGAGTGTATGTAATGTTCCTTTTCAGAAACATTGTCAATCGACAAAGAAAATCTATTCCAGAGATAGATTGTAGGGGAATTTACTAGATTTGTTGCCTTCATAAAGAAGGATGAGCTCCAGAGGCTACCTGGCCCACTAGAAGACTCTATCTATAGAGTGTTGTCAAGGGACAATATTCCCAAGAGGGAAGAACAACAAGATTGGGAATCTCTTAAGATAACCCCAACATTGCAGCTACAACAATAACAAATACATCAAAATGGAAATAACAGTGATTCATATACACATGAAATGCCAGAGAATCCAATGGCCATCATATTAAGACATAGTAGCAAATAAGAATACAAATTCTTGAGGGAATGATCACTCAAGCAAGGCACTAGAATCCTCGAGAAACCTGTACATGTAAATATGAGAATACATTGCTGCATAAGAAAGCCCTAGGCCATGACTGCGCAGTTTTAGAGAGGAACTGCTGCATAAATGATGAAAATACAAAGATATAGCAATGTGGGCTCAAATAAATAAGGGGGAGCAAGATCTCAACCCCTGAAAATACATAACATCAATCCTCTAAAAGGATTGGCTGAAATATATACAAAAATGCTATAATACAGAAATGCCGGAGTTGCAGTAGCAGCTGCAACTTAAAAGCTGGAAATACATGGAGAAGGCTGAAATGGCTGCAAAAAATGAAGAACTCTTCTCTAATGAAAATCTGAAGTGAAAGGCTGATCCTTTCACCCAAGAATTCCCCTCCAATTGACTGTCAATCCCTCACTGCAAATAGCCACTAAGAAGAACGTTGTCTAAGAGAGGGAATGTGCTGCAAATGATGGAATGTGGTTGGCTTAATGCCAAAGATGGTGGGATATACTCATAAAACTCCTTTGTTGATATCCCAAAGAGATGGAGACTCCTTTCTCTAAAAAACTAGCCAAGGATGGTGTTGTGGAAACCTCCCCAGCAACACCCAGAAACACTGCACAATGTCTGCTACAGAAACTACGCTGATGTAGATGACTGAAGCTATGGCCTGAATGCATAAATATGGGGAATGGAGTGCAATCCTTCATGAGCTTCTCAAGAAGGAAAGTAATTCCTAAATAGGACTCCCTTGTGCCCGAACGCACTGCAACTCTATTGAACAACAAGAGGCAGCAACAAGTCTCTAAGACTCAAATGTAAAATGATCAATGATAATCTCAATGGATGCCTTGCTCCTCTTTTAAAAAAGTGAGCCTCCATCCATGGACCCTACTTCGAATTAGGGTTTCCCTTCCTCTAGAAGCTTCCCTCCTATGTTGTCCCACTTAGTGCTTTCCAACTCATGCCAACACAGTTTGACTTGGTCAACCTTGGTCTAGCCTTTATGCAAAACCCTCCTTTCACACATGGAGGTGTGGAATCCAACTCCCAACATGTTCCTCTTTCATACTTAGAGGATTTTTGTTCTCTAATAATGCAAAGAATGGGTCTCCTACCCATTTTATTCACCTTCTTCATAAAATTAACAAAATTTAATGTTCCTCAAAATTTTGGAACATTACAGTCCTCCCCTCTCAAAATATTGCTTGCCCTCAAGCAATTGCAAGGATGGAATGAGTTTCTTTCTACCCTTCCTCCTGTAGCATCCTTATGTAATGATCTCCTCAAGAAAAGGATGCCATATCAACAATCAAGTCTTCAAACTGTCCCTCCAATCATGTGCAGTCTAGCCTTTGGGTGAACATCCCCAAATAGCTATCATGTAGAAACAACTATCTATGAAGGAAAAAAGTGTTGTCTAATGGCCTCCTTGAGGCATGAGATCTGATATATAATGGGATTTATCATCCCCATATGAATCTCCCATCCTCAAGCCATCAATCATGAAAAATAAGCTGCCTCCCAACAAGGCAACTCATGGAAAATCTCCATCCACCTTGAGCTCCAGAAATGAAGGTGGGCTGAAATCTGATCATGGCAAGATTTATAGCCTGCCCCTTGCTATCCTCCTCTACACTTATGATAGGTGCAGAGTATGTATTTATCATGGGCTGCAAATTTTTTTCCGTCAAATGGAAAAATGAAGAGTAATCCCCCAAGGATCTCCCCTCCATCAATGATAATCTGGCTGGCCCAAGACATGTCATCTATGACGAATAGGACAAGATCACCATAGAATTCCCCCATGGCATGTTTTTTGTAGGTTATACCATGTGCAGAAAAATGAAAACAATTCCTCATAGGGTCACAATGCAACCTCATCCACTGCAGCTGCAGAAAATAACATGGCAAGTAGTGCACAACAAATATCACATCTACTACTAAATAGTAAATAGATGAGTGAATCAACAACATAAGGTCCAATACCTGCCCATATACATACAATGGATGGATAAAATTACCAAGCTCATGGCTCACCCCACAAGTAAGCAAATATGTGGCTATAGCCATGCCTCCTCTCATGTTCCCCTTAGAACATGTACACTAGAAAATATGGGAGTTCTTCCTCATCAAGGACACATTCATCCCATGTGTCTCTCCTCTAATCATGTCCTCCATTGTGATAACATCAATATCAGCCAAGGAGACCATACTCAACAATAAAATGAGGTAAGTACTGAAGGTTTCCTATTGTGAAAATATGTACCAATAGTCTCCCAAGTGGTCACAGCGCAGTTTCCAAAACTGCTGCTTTGAAAAATGATATGGCAAGTTGTTTTCAGTTCATGAATAACAATGTATGTTCTTACATCTGATAATGCATGGAAAGTGGCTGAATATAAATGCTGAACATACATGGAAGGTAACACTTGCCCAAGGCCATATAAAAGATGGTTGTCTCCATCACATGGTTTGGCCCAACTTTGATCATGGAGCAACATGAAAAATCTGCCCTTTGGAGGGCCCATGCACTGCAACAAAATGATAAGAGTATGTAAATCAGAAATTGTACACATAAGACTCTTACCATAGGCTAGAAGTGATATAATAGATGGATCTATGCATGTGATCCTCCCCCCAAATTACATCATTGTGAGCTCATGCAAAAAGGCTCTTGTTAATGCCAAACTTTGTTCCTTGACATGCTCCTTGTCAAGAACAACTATGGTGATGCTGCTGCAAATATGAAGCTTCCCCCAAGAGGGAAATGCCTCCCAATCAATCCCAGCTAAGGAGTGATCCCCTTGCACTATGAGAGTGCCCTCCTCTACTCTTGCAACACCATCATTCATATGAGAGCAAATATGCTTGTGCTCTCTCCCATCAATGCCAAGCAACTCAAGTGCTTGCTGCCTCCTCATGCTCACATCATATGACTCATGTGATGAAGGTATCATGACTGATATATATGTCATATCAGCAAGATGTATCCCTTCTCCTTGCTTCCCAATGATGTAAACATCCTGCCATCTCTTCTCCATTCTTTTGGTACTCCTCCCATGAGGGTTGCCATCCTCCCAAACCAATTCTTACTCCTTGCATTTCATGAGAGTTTGAAATGCGGCTCCTTGGAGACATCTTAGGAAGGCCTCTTTCCCATGAATATGTTGGACCTATGAGGATCCAAATGTGATGGAGGTGATGTCTCCTCTCCACCCATGTTCAACAGCGCTGCTAATCCCTTCAATGGTGTAACAGCTGTCTCTTCCTCAGGTTCACAATTTGTTTCATGATTCTCCATGGAGGTGTCATGGTTTACTTCATCCTCCAAAAGTTCACACTCCCCCCTTAAAGGCTGAATGCAACTCATCAAAGGTGTGTGAGGATGAGGGTTCATCTTCTCCTTGAACCATTTTCACAGCGCAGTGCAATCATGAGGCCCTAAAGTGGCCATGTGATTTGATCCTTGGACCTCTTCATATGAAATTCCACCATCCTTAAGATTATTTGCTGAAATAGAGAGTGGAACTTTACTCATACCTTGGTGGGTCTTGGGATGACCTTGTGTGGTTGCAATGGTTTTTTCCTCTAAGGAAATGGCTACCTCATCCATAGATGTAGAAGGCTACTCCTCCAAAGCTGTAGCAGTGTTGGTGCAATTCTCCTCCCATGGTGGAATGGCTTTTTCTTCCTTTGTCCTCTCACCATCAAAGGCTTGGATTAACCCTTGAGCAAAGTTTGCAAAATAATTCTCCCTTGAATGGACCAAGGGTTTGAACCACCAAACAGAGGTTTCCTCCTCCATGTGCAGCGCTGCAATACCCACTGCTTCTCTTTCTTCCACTGGATGTAGCAAGAAAATTGCCTCCAACTCTTTCACCCAAGCTCTAGCTAAAATATCCCCATCAAATGTAGAAAATAGGACCCTATTGCCTCTGATTTCTCCTCTTCCACAGGGCCTTCTCTCCTCCATCTGCTGAATAGACTGTGGGAACGCTGTAGCTTCCATGAATGCTGCAGAATGGGTTTTATAGTCACCCAGGTACTTGCTTAAGATCTGAAAATCCAAGCATCTCCCATGCTGGTCTTCAAGAGAATAGGAAGTGCATGGACCTTCCTCTTCTCCCCTTTTCTTCTCCTCCTCCTCAGGGAGGCTCTTCTTTATTCCAAAAATAGATGAGATCAGTCTCATCTTATTCATCATTCTCCTCTGAAATCGAACTCACAGGCTATGCCAAGATCGATGCTCTGATACCACTATAATGTTCCTTTTCAGAAACATTGTCAATCGACAAAGAAAATCTATTCCAGAGTTAGACTGTAGGGGAATTTACTAGATTTGTTACCTTCATAAAGAAGGATGAGCTCCAGAGGCTACCTGGCCCACTAGTAGACTTTGTCTATAGAGTGTTGTCAAGGGACAATATTCCCAAGAGGGAAGAACAACAAGATTGGGAATCTCTTAAGATAACCCCAACATTGCAGCTACAACAATAAAAAATACATCAAAATGGAAATAACAGTGATTCATATACACATGAAATGCTAGAGAATCCAATGGCCATCATATTAAGACATAGCAGCAAATAAGAATACAAATTCTTGAGGGAATGATCACTCAAGCAAGGCACTAGAAGCCTCAAGAAACCTGTACATGTAAATATGAGAATACACTGCTGCATAAGAAAGCCCTAGGCCATGACTGTGCAGTTTTAGAGAGGAAATACTGCATAAATGATGAAAATACAAAGATATAGCAATGTGGGCTCAAATAAAGAAGGGAGAGCAAGATCTCAACCCCTGAAAATACATAACATCAATCCTCTAAAAGGATTGGCTGAAATCTATACAAAAATGCTATAATACAGAAATGCCGGAGTTGCAGTAGCAGCTGCAACTCAAAAGTTGGAAATACATGGAGAAGGCTGAAATGGATGCAAAAAATGAAGAACTCTTCTCCAATGAAAATCTGAAGTGAAAGGCTGATCCTTTCACCCAAGAATTCCCCTCCAATTGACTGTCAATCCCTCACTGCAAATAGCCACTAAGAAGAACGTTGTCTAAGAGAAGGAATGCGCTGCAAATGATGGAATGTGGTTGGCCTGATGCCAAAGATGGTGAGATCTGCTCATAAACCTACTTTTCTGATCTCCCAAAGAGATGGAGACTCCCTTCTCTGAAAAACTAGCCAAGGATGGTGTTGTGGAAACCTCCCCAGCAACACCCAGCAACACTGCACAATGTCTGCTACAGAAACTGTGCTGATGTAGATGACTGAAGTTATGTCCTGAATGCATGAATATGGGGAATGGATTGCAATCCTTCATGAGCTCCTCAAGAAGGAGAAGAATTCCTAAACAGGACTCCCTCGTGCCCGAAGGCACTGCAGCTCTGCTGAACAACAAGAGGCAGCAACAAGTCTCTAAGACTCAAATGTAAAATGATCAATGATAATCTCAATGGATGCCTTGCTCCTCTTTTAAACAAGTGAGCCTCCCTCCATGGACCCTACTTCGAATTAGGGTTTCCCTTCCTCTAGAAGCTTCCCTCCTATGTTGTCCCACTTAGTGCTTTCCAACTCATGCCAACGCAGTTTGACTTGGTCAACCTTGGTCTAGCCTTTATGTAAAACCCTCCTTTCACACATGGAGGTGTGGAATCCAACTCCCAACATGTTCCTCTTTCATACTTAGAGGATTTTTATTCTCTAATAATGCAAATAATGGGTCTCCTACCCATTTTATTCACCTTCTTCATAAAATTAACAAAATTTAATGTTCCTCAAAATTTTGGAACATTACAATGTATGACTGGTTATGTGTTTCTCGTGCTTATGTATTGTTCGTGCATGCTTGCTTACATATTGTTACATATTATACATGCATTTCTTGCTTATTATAGGGTTACATATTGGTCATGCTTCGGTGTTATCCATGCATGCTTTCTTGTGTGATGTAATATGTTGAACATGCATTGGACATTAATGATTGGTTATACATGTCAAGTGGGTGCATATGGTCAAGTTTTCATTGGTTTGATTGAGGTTGTTGTGCATAAGGTCATTTTATGCAATTAGGTCATCACAATGATATTGGTATGTTGTGATGCTAATGTGTTGGCTAAGATAGAGCAAGAGATGCAAATCATTAAAGTGAAGTTGCGAAAATGGACTTTGCGGTAAGAGCAGATCGTTATACAAGTTTGCATGCTTTCCGTGTAGGTATGTGATTCATGGTTGTTGTAAGAATTAGAGTTAATTATATGTTTGTAATTCTATTTTTATTATGGTTACATGTATGATATATTCTGGTTGATCAATGTAGACATATGCATTATGGTTATGTGTATGCCACTCATTTTATTGATGTTATGATAGATGTTAGTTGACTAGTATGATCATACACACATGCGTTGGTTAGTCAGGCACGATATTAGCTGATTATTATGTTATATGTTGTTAATGAATATGTTATATGTTAACTTGTAGTTAGCTTGATGATTATGTTATATGTTGAGCATGCTATATGTTAACTTATTTCTATTATATGTTAGTTAACTTGGTGATTAAGGTTATAGACTTAATATATTGATGTTATATGTATCATGATAAATTCGATTGGGCTGTGCATATGATTAGAGTTATGACATTTAGGTATGATTTGACTTAGTTGCGATATTGTGTTGTACTAATCTAGACTGAGTGTGCATATGCCATTGTTATGCATGTGTACCAATTATTTATGAGCTTCTAATGTGAACATGTTAGCTAGTTACTGTTATGAATATCATGATATTATTTTTGTTTGAGTTGATGTGTTGTGAAGTCATATTATGCTAATCTAGATTTATTTTGCAGACAAGATAACCTCCCCTAAGATACATTAAGTTATGAGTTTTCTTATGTCTTATACTTGGTAATTGACTGTTTTGAGTGTTTGATTATGTCATCTAGTTGATCTATTTAACATGGCATTCTTGCAAGTTGTTTGGATGTTTGATTAACTACATGATATGAGCATATGTGTCTGTAAGATTGCACGAAGGAATGATCTTGTTTTAAGATGATTGTGCTAACACATATGTATTGGTACAGATGATATGTTCTTTAGTGTAAGTAGGTGATATTTTTAGCATTATGTATTATGACTTATGAATGTGAGATGATTGTGGATTATGACATGGTTTCCACTCTTGGTAAAAGTTGATTTCAAAATGATAGATACGTTGTCTTGATCTTTGGTGCATACAACTGACATGCATGTTTAGATACAAGGCAGCGTGCCTGGCATAATAAGGTAAGGTAACTGGTATATTGTATGTTTATATTATACAATGACAATTATGTGTTTAGAACAATATGATGGAAGAGATTACATGGAAAGAGTACCATGAAGTATTTAAAAAGGCTCGAATTGAGATTTCCTTGGGAACCATGTGGATTGAGTCATGGTGTTTGTTGTTAGTCTTGTTCTTTTGGTGTTTTGTGATTTGTTGCGCTTGATTACAACTTTGTTTATGTCTGGTGCATGATCATGCCACTTTGTTGCAGTGTCATATTTCTTTTGGTTTCATGGTCTTCTTCTTGTTTGTTCTTGTTATTTCCTTTTGTCTTAGAGTATTGGGAGTTGGTTGGGAAAGAGGAATTTAACGGAACTCGAGAAGAGATAAATGAAATCCAATAGGTAATGTAATGCCTGAATGGAGCTCAGTGCATGATTAGTGTAGCGGAAGGTAAGAATATGAAAACCAATTGAGTTGATTGGGTCCATTGAGATAAATGGATGGTGGAGGGACAATCATGATAAAGGTAATGAAAAGGTAGAGTAAATGGATTTGAGGCATTAATTACCTTGGCTATGTTGGGAACTATTGTTCCCAACGTTGTGCAAATTGTGCACGAATAAAGGAAGTTAACTTAACCTAGACCTTATAATATCTGGTAGTTATGTTGTGATCATGATTATGATAATGTATATATATGTATATATGCATGTATGTATGTATGTATGTCGTGTCTGATAGGGTCGTCATGGATCATGATTGTTTTATGCTAATGATTATATATATATATATATATATATATATATATATATATATATATATATATATGTCATTGTCTGACAGGGTTGTCAGGGATCATTCTTGTAGAGGAGTGATTCCTTATGTAGGTGAATGGCATGAAGAGGTTCCTGGCTATGGGGAATCAAGTGGCAGAGTAGCCTTGACAAATCTATGAAGTCAGTATCATGTGGATATGATTTAATGTTATATTATTGTACTATGCCTATGTTTATGTTATTGACAGGTAATTTTTAGGGGTACATCAACGAAGTGAAAGTTGTGTGATATACGACATGCTAAGATAAGCATGGATAGTGGAAATACACTAGAAGCAAGGTTGCTTGTGGGGTGAGTGTGTGGTCTATGGATTTGCATTACTACTATTGTGTATATGTTGCACATGTTGTATATTTAGTGATTGTACCTATGGTGATGTGTATATGTAACATATATAGTATTATGTGCATATGATGTTGCATGCTTATTGCTTATATCGTGTTGTGTGTATATTGCATATGCAGTGCTAGGTATAGATGGTGTTATGTACATGTTGGATATGCGGTGCTGTGTACATATCGTACTGTGCACATGTTGGATATGCGGTGTTGTGTACATATGGTGTTGTGAGCATGTTAGATATGCAATGCTGTGTACATATGGTGCTATGTACATGTTGTATATGCAGTGCTATGTACATATGGTGTTGTGTGCATGTTGTACTTATGGTGTTGTGTGCATGATTTTACATGTGGTGTTGTGTACATGTTGTACAAGTGGTGTTGTGTGCATGTGGTGCCATGTACATGTTGTGAATGTGGCATTGTGTACATGTGGTGTCGTGTACATGTCGTGCATGTGGTGTTGTGTATATGTGGTATTGTGTACACATTGTACATGTGGTGCAGTGTACATTTGGCGTTGTGTACACGTTATGCAAGTGGTGATGTGTACATGTGATGAGTGCACATGTTGCACAAGTGGTGCTATATACAGGTGTTGCTGTTTACATGTTGTGCATATGGTACTGATATAAATGTGGTATTATGTTCATGTTGTACATGTTGTGTTGCGGGCATGCGATACTATGTATGTGCATGGTGTAGTCGTGGCATCGTGACATGTGTATTTGTTGTGTTATACTTTGTATAGGTGTATGTGTTGTGTCGTATTATACACCAGGTGAAGGTGTATGTGTTGTATGCTGGTTTAGGTGTCTGTATTGTGTTGTATTGGACACCAGGTGCAGGTGCATGTGTCGTATGTCAGTGTGGATGTGTGTATTGTATGGTGTTGTATGTCATATGTGGGTGTATGTGTTGTGATGTACACTATGTGTATCTGTATGTGATTGAAGAGAAGGAAATGAATTGGGTGCTTTCCATGTGTGGCAACCGATGTGGTGTGTGTATAGAAAGAAAAAGGCAGAAGTAAGAACCGATGAAGGGTAAGTATCAGTATTTTATTTTAGTTCTATTATGCATATGATCTATGATTCTGCCTTATGATGGATACATGTGATTTATTATTTGATCTATGATGATTGTGTGTTGAGATAACCTGATGTGATATGTTTACACACGATGATTTGGTCAAAGATGCTAGTTTGAATTGTTGTGATAGGAAGTGAAAAAAATTGTAAGTGTACCTTGTTGACGAGCCACTGATGAGGTATGATGTGGTTGAAATTAATTGCAAGCATTGGCAGCAATAACAAAAGGAATTGAAACAGGTAGCAGTATGCTGGCGAAGCACTTTCGGAGCAGGGCCATTATGGGATACTGGTGCCCAATAATGTCCATTTATTTCCATGAGAAAGCTATGAACGGTATGATGGTTTTGAGGTAGGGATATGCCTTGGTTTTTGTATCTTCCGATGCAAGGAAGCCTTGCCAAGGGATGGAATTATCAGTATGGGAGTGCCAACGAAACTTGGAAGGTGTGTGACTGTACGGGAGGGGATGACCAGATTGCCCGAGGGATTGTGTAGCAGAAAAGGGAAGGTTGGGGATGGATTTATTTTGGTCATTAACGTTTCCAAATTGAATCATATGCACATTGGGAGTCTACCCTGGAACAATGAGCCAGAAACTATTCACGAGGGTATAGTAGCGTAGGACTGTAGCGCTGGACATTTCATGCAAACCTTGACTATGACAGTGGATTCTGGAATTCCTAGGAAGGAATTGAATCCTGGTACTACTTTGAGGGTGGAGGTGTGAGCCTCTGGATTCCATTGTTACGAATGCAAGCATCGTATCCTTTTATTTGTTAGTTGAGAAAATGTGAATATGTGTATATTATTGTAAATACCATAACGAGTTATGTTTCAAAGCTCCAGTACATGGTATGATTGTCATGATGATTTTTTCTTTTGAGTAGGTTATTCATTTTAAATACTGCAACGAGCTATGTTATAAATCTCCATAGGTAGTATGTTCTATTTTCAGTGATTTTCTAGTTTGCAGGTGTCATTGAATACCGAGGACAGTGTTCCCCCAAGGGGGAGGGTTCTATAACAACCCTGGTGAAAATTCCATGTAATAAAAGTTAAAAATAATAACCACTGTTGGTGGGACACTTATTCCAAGCTAAATGTTGGGAAAAAAATCCTAGGGGTTGTTCATTTGGTTTATTATGGCTATGGAAATTGGCACAAGAAAAGGATTTGGAAAGGAAAATGGCATATTTGACACATTTATTTATGAAAATAATGGAAATTAGGAGAAAAGGGAGATGAAAGTTCACAGGTTGCATGTGAGGAGGAAAATGAAGGAAACTAATGGAAAATGAAGAAAATAGAGGCCTCACAATAAAAAGGCTTTTGAGGATCAGTTGTCAAGATTTTGGCTCTAGCTTTTTGCTCACACTTATGGCTCTCATTATATTCTCTCTCTCTCTCATACTCTTGGACACTAGATTTTCCAGAAGCACTTTGGCATTGGAGCAAGAAGGGCAAGAAAGAAGGAGGAAGGAGGAAGCAAGAAATGAAGAGCAAGATCAAGCAACTACATTAGGATTCTTTTCAAGTATTAATTTGCATGTGTGACTTCCTTGCTAGATCTGGCACACATTGTATTGCATGTGGTTCTTTTCTGTCATAACATGGGTTTTTCCAGGCGTGACAATGTTTTCAACCTAGCCTTTCCATTTTCGGATAGCCTTGATGAGATGGGTTCTCATTCTTCAGTTGAGATGGATTGCTAGATGGATTCGAAGCTGAGTGGGTTGGATCTATGAAATGGCAAACACATGGCCCAATGGTCCCTGAATCATACTATGGATCACGGTAAATCCACAAACCTAGTAACCCCTGAGTTAGACTGTGGGTTACGGTAAAGCTATATTGTGTGCCTCGGTGGACCTAAAATCCTTTCCGGTGAATGGTGGGATATACGGTAAAGCCAAGAGGTGGATTTCTCTCCATTGGGTCTAGTAGTCCTGGGATGGGATGTATAGTAAATCCTAGAGAGTATGTATCAGTTTAGGGCCTAGTGATCCTTGATTCAAACTATGGATTACGTTAAATCCTGAGAGACTAGGAGGCAATCAAATTCCTCACAATGTAGGCGAAGAACTTCGGTAACATTCATGCTTGTTTGATTCTTTTTGGTTAGTTATGAGTCCCACATTCATGCTTGGAATATGGCACGAGGGTGTTTAGCTGAAGAGAGATTTGGCTCAGCTAATATATGGTCGGGTGGAACGTGGAAGTCCCATATCCAGTTGGTTTATACATTCATTAATGAGAAATTCATCCCTTTGATATTTGGTATGCAAATGTACTCATTGTTATGTGGACTCTATTGTTGTTGCATCCATTGTATTTCTGTTGTTATTATGCTGGATATAAGCTTGTATATTATCATTGATGATGTATGGTTCTATCCATGTTTTTACTTGTAAATGAAAGCACAACGTATATATGGTCAAATAGATTGTATTGCAGCTAATGATGTAAAGGAGAAATTCTTCTTAGCGATTCTCAGATAAGTATGAGACTTCTATATTTAAATATGCGGTTTACACCTGTAGATTCAATGTTTGTGACATGTTTGAAAAAATGTCTGTCATGGATAGGAGGGGTCTAGATGAGTTCTTGTTGATATGATTACTTATGTATCATTGTCTTATTGTTATTTAACATCCCTTAAGTTTTCATGAAGTTCTGGGCAGTGACCTGGGCTCTGGGCCTAAAAAGGTGGCTCAAATTCCGGAGATGTAGGCACATAAGTGAGATTTTGGGGCCCTGGTCACTAACATGTAGTGTTATTCCTGCGGCTATAGCCTCCTAGCCCTTGAAATGCAGTGTTATGCCTGTGGCTATGGCTAGGAAGGGGTCAAAATGTCAGTGTGACCCATGGGTAAGAGGCATTAATGGCTCCACCTCCTTAAGGTCAAATATGAGGTTGAATCTCATTATAGTAGCCTCTCGTCACATGTTTACCCCGGTTGGCTGGTTACTTGGGTAGATGTGGGAAGGGGGTGTCACATAAACCGTTAACAAACGTGAGATAAATCATCGATGATGTTAATGGCTCTCAAGGTACTATAGTACAATCTATGTGGTTTGAGTAGATGAGTTGATGTTGAACACCACACAAAATATTCTGGTTGAAGGCCAATGATGAGGACCTGCTTAGAGAGAGGAAAATTTCCTTTGATGTATGCAAGATCCAAGGTACCAAAGAGATTTTCTAAGTAAAATTCCTGGATAATGAGCTTATGTCAACAAGAAGCGACTCGTCGCAGGAGGGCCTTGATGTGTCCCCCATCAACGACATTAAACGGGTATTAAGATTTAAGATAAAATGCAAAGATGGTTCACGAACGACATACATGAATGAAGGATTAAGAGTATTGTAGTAGGTAGCAACTAAAGGACTTATCTTGAACATATCAACGACACTTTTATGGAGTTGGTAGCATTGAATCGAAACTGATTATGGAGGTTTTTAATATGGTGTGATTAAGTAAAGAGGTAAGCATATTTCCAAAACCAACAATCATGGAGATGAAGTGAAAGAGTGTCACGTTCAAGAGAGAATCGCTAGCTTTAATAAGTTAAGTGCCTTTTTTTCTCAATTTCCCGAACCATTTCTTGTCAATACCTCTTTATTTTTTACAAGCTTGAGGAGGATAATATATGCTTGATCTATAAGTTCACCCTTTCGATGAATCCTTATAAGTATTTTTAACGAACCCTTAGAAGGAGTGCTTCGGTCTCGTCATGTTTGATGAGTACAACACTGTTTGATGCTTTTACGATTCAAATTAATGTGTAACTCGAGTTATTTTTCATGTTTTGAGAGTTTAAAAAAGAGGCGAAAAGAAAAACTCGAAAGTTTTATTTTCGTAAATTTAGTCTGAAAAGGCAGAAAACGATATTCAAGAGAACCTTTTAGTAATGTTTGACTAAAGTATTCTTTTTTTGTAAATAGTCTATCTTAATCTGGAAAAGGGTTAAACTTATACTAATTATTTTTCTTTTCATTTACTTTAACAAGTTCAAAAATACAAGTGCTTGACAAACTTTTCATAATTTGGGAGTTTGAAAAGAACTGAAAGAGGACTCCACCTAGAGGAACAAGTGCTATAAATGGTAGCAACTAGTTCCGATCATGTTGGAACTTCTCAAAACATATATAAGTCAAGAGGATGGCTAATAATACCACTCATCATAGTGGTTCCCTAGGAAAGGGTAAAACACAAAGTGAAAGAGAATGATCGACCAAGCAAATGGTGACGATGGAATGAGAAAACCAAGGCTCATTTGGAAAAAAAAGGCCGATAAAAATGGCAATCACGAGGGATAGGATGAGAATGGTTTCATTTTTACACAAGCTTGAAACATGGGAAGCTATTCTTGAAATTGATTGGTTTCATTTTTACACAAGCTTGAAATGGAGAAAAATTATGCTTGATAATAAGAGTGGTTTCACTTTTACAAAATCTTGAAACATTAGAAAACTATGTTTGAAATAAGTTTGCATGCCCCCAACATAACTCAATTATAGGCACATGCCCCCCAAGCTTCATTTCATTCACCTAATTAGACTACTTGTTATTAATAGGCGGACCTACCTATGGTTTTGTGCATGGGTTTTGCACATGGTTTTGGGCATGATGATTTTTTGCAAATGGTATTTTGTAGATCCTGTCAAGGGAACTATGGTTATGTTCTAATCTAGGGTTATTGGATTTCAGTTTATGAATGCTTTGACATGTATATATATGTATTGTAACATTGAAAGGAATATAATGAAAAAACAATTTGGTAGTCCTGGTTTTGGGATCCAGGGGAAAATCTCTGTGTATATTTGTTTTACGCTCTTGCCATTATTTATTTTTTTGTTTTAAGAATTCATTTGTAGGTAATTTTTGTATAGGGTTAAAAAATGCATGAAGCTTCATTTACGATATCAAGTGAAAGACTCGACTGGGAATTTATGAGATCTAATCAAAGACTCGAATTGTAAGGGGATTCGTTTCATTTTTTAACGAGCTTGACATAGAAAAAGAATTATGCTCAAGACACCTTATTTCATTTTTTAATGAGCTTGACACAAGAAAAGGACCTTTGTTCAAGGGACATTGTTTCATTTTTTAAAGAGCTTGACACAAGGAAAGGAAATTGCTCCGGGGACCTTGTTTCATTTTTTAACGAACTTCATACAAGATAAAGAACTCTGCTCTAGGGACCTTGTTTCATTTTTTAACGATCTTGAACTTGTTTCATTTTGCTTCGAGAACTTATTCCTTGATCATTGTATGTAAGAGACCATAGTTTCGAAGAGGTTCTCATTAAACAAGAGAACAATTCTCTAGAAAGGATACATATCAAGGGATCCAAAAGAAAGACCAAGCTCTAATGCCCCTAGTAAATGACTCACCATATCTCCTACTAGATCTAGGTCAAAATAAGTTGAGCAAATAATGAGAGGCTCCTCTTCAACAACAGGTAAGGGCATGGGTTAGGTTGCCACATAATTAACCTTTGGCTAGGGAGATACCACTTGCATATTCATAATTCTTAGGGAAGTAGGATGATTGGCAGTTAAATTAAGTCCAACGAATGAAAGTTAATTGATAGTCACAATACTTCCATCATGTGGGAAGCACATCACTCGAAAGAGTGTGGACACAATATTGTTCATAGCATAAACATAGTATCGCCCCAAGAGAAAATTGAAGTCTAAGGGGCCCATGACGACCATAACATCAATACATACAGTTTTTCATCCCAAGGTAATAGGAAAATGAGGAAGCATCCCTAAGGTTTGATTGATATTTTGTTAAAAAAAAAACAGATTCAAAGTGGCATACATAAGTGGATGGGAACCCAAAGCTTGACAAGCAGTCGAGGATATAATGCTAATAAAATATCCCTCATAAACAATAGTTATGAGGTATTTTCCTATTCCAATTTGACCCCCAACTTGAATTTACTGAGCTATCTAAGTCTTCCCAACTCAGTTAACTTGTAAAAGTTTTCATGTGATGTGGAATTACAATTTACTTCAAGTTTAATTAAAGAAAAATTAAATTAGAAGCCTCTTCTTGTTTCCAATTTCAACACTCACTCTCTACAAGAAAGGGATTGTGTGCTACCCCGACCCTGCCTCTGCGTAACTCAAATTTTCCTCTTGACAATGCCTTCATCAAAATGTTTGCAGGTTCTCTTCTATGGGAATGTACTCTAAAGACATAATTTGCCTTTGCACACAATCTATGAGATGGTGATACCAGATATCAATATGGTTGGACCTGTACTCATGAAAAACTGGATTAACCGAGAGTTTTATGCACCTATGGTTATCATAATAAATCACCGTTAGATCCATCTGTCGAACAAACAAACCAACAAGTATCTTCCTCATCCAAATGGACTCACATGATGCTTGAATAGTAGTCATGTACTCTACCTTTGCTGAGCTGAGTGCAACTAATATCTGCTTCTTGTTGTACCGGAAAACTGTTGTTGACCCAATGCTGAAGATGCCCCCTGATGTGCTCTTCCTTTCGGATGGACTCCCTGCCCAATCTGAATCTGTGAAGCCTTGAAGCTTCACCCCATTTTTCCGCCTGTACCATAACCCAAACTCTGTAATGCCTCTAAGGTATCTCAACACATGCTTTCCTGCCTTCCAAAATATCTTGGTAGGCTTAACCATAACTTGACTAAGTTTGTTAACCACATAGCATATGTCTATTCGTGTGTTCACCAAATACATGAGTGAACCCAAAAGCTGCTTGTAGATGGTAGCTGTTATGAAGGTAAATCCTCTCTACGGACAAAGACGATCCCTCTAGCCCTAGAGTAGGTCTAGTGACAAATGGACAAGCTAGAGTGTAGGTTCCTAATTAAAGAATGAAACAGACGAGGTAGGTCAACCTACCCAGAGTCCAACGCTGTTGTCGTGGGTGTTGTAGTGTTAGCCTGTTGATTCCTATCTTGGCGGGTCATAATCCTTCCGCAGTGATGCTTGGATACCTGCACGAAGATCAACAAACAAGAGCAACATATGAAACAACAATCTCATTCATAACTACTAACCAATCAAGGAGGGTTAAGCACATTGCATCAAATAAAACAAATTAACGCAAGATGGGAACCAAACAATAGTCATGCATATGTAGTAATAGAAGAAAGAGTTACAACCGAGCCTTGATGTCGCATCCTCCTTCAGCGGGGTTCAGTCGAATCGCGTCTCGATGAATGTCAAGGAATTTAGATGGGATGAAGACACAAGCCTAATCTCTCTTAATAAGGGTCTCTTCCATTCTATCTTTTCCAGCAAAGTGCATAAGAATCTCTTTAGCGTTTCTGCTATAATATGTTCAGTTCAGCTAGCTTATCAATGGAAGATAGCTATATTTATAGAGGGAGAGGAGGAGGTTGGGATCCCTACTATAATAGAATGGAGGCCTTATCCCTTGGGAGGTTTCCCCAAAAGCTGGAAACAAGAGGCCATAGGAGGAAGGTCGTCGTTATTCAGTCGAACCACTCCCTATGACTTGCCCACAAAGTTGTTATGATGGAAAATTTGCCTCTATTTTTAAAAAAATTTCCAAAACAGATTGGCGCGGGCAGCTAACTGAGATAGAGTTCTAGCTAGCGCGGGTTTCAGTGTTAATCTTCCTCATTGATGCAAGGACATAACGGCCTACCAGTGCCAAGGCAAAAACAGGTGTTTCTGATGGTTTGTTCAGGAAATTGTCAACAGAAGGAATGTTGTGCTCATGGCAAGGGATGCAATCATGGTATTTGCAAGGCATGTAAGTTTATTTTTGTCATAGAAATGAGCCTCCAATGTTCAGGACGGGGATTTTAGGGACAGTGACAAAATGCTGTGTAACAAATGCCCCTTAAAGCATGAGGTCTGAGAGAGAGGAAGGGGTGAAATGCTTTACAAGAACGCGTTCAAACCAAACACTGCTGTCGGAAGACCTGCAATTACAAATTCAACTGATATCTTTGAGACATGAACATGTGTCATGGGCACATCCATCCATAATAGAGTACATATAAACTGGGATCCGGGGTATGGACGCAACCATCCAGTAGTAAGGATCAATAAATAGACTCAGGTATGGTTGCAACCATCCAATAAAAAGAGTCATGTAATAAAGCCATGATAAACCACAATATCCCGCAGCCTGGATCTTATCAGAAAAAACCTAGGGTCTTGCGCTCCATCTTGACTTGAACAAGTACAAATTCAAGCATGCGAATATGTGAGCTGAAGTCGAACATGCAAGAAAATCACCTGATTACCAGCCAATGATGAAAGCTGTTAACATGCGCGAGAGAAACCACCAATAATGACAATGGCCCTTCAGGTACAATAGGTACAATCCACGAAATGTGAACAGTGAGCTGGCGTCGAACACCCGCAAAATCACTCGATCGAAGGAAAATTATGTGGACCTGTCATCGAATGCGAAGAACCTACCATTGAGGCATGCAGGCTCCAAGGTACCGGTAGGGAATCTCTATACCAACTTCGTGGATAATGAGATGTAGTCGACATGAAGTGACCTGGTCGAAGGAGGGCCATAATGTTTCCCACATCATCGACATGAGACAAAGGAACTTGATGATAGTGAATCAAGACCATCATAGAATTAGAGGGAGGTTGAAAACTACAGAGGCGAACTTCTCTTGAACATATCAGCGACACGACTCTGGATTTGGCAGTATTTGACATCCAAAGGATTTGAGGTCATGATGACATGGCAAAGAACAGATGGGAGGCCAAAATAGATAACCCAAACCCATGAAGGCAAAAATGACGAAATGAGATGTCCCCAACCCGACACGAATGAAGACGAGTGTCATGTTCAAGAGCAACATACTGCCGACACAACTAAAAATTGGTTCAATTTTCCCCCACCATTTTTGGCGAGTACTCCAATTATTTTTGAATTTTTTTTTGAAGGGGATAGCATATGCTTTCATTGTAATTTTGTCCTCAGAAAAATCCAACCTAGTACATTTTACGAGCCCTAGGAAGGAGGAACTCGAGTGAACATCATGGTGATGATGTCTGATGTCATCAAAGTTTAACGAGTCTAACAAAGGGAGAAATCGACGTATTTTCATGTTTAGAGAGTTTGAAAAGAAGAGAAAAAGAAAACTCCAGCATGTCCCTTTTCGTAAGTAGTCTCTCAGATGTGAAAAGGTAGAAAAAAATATCTGAAAGAACCTCTTAGTCGTGATAGGCTAAGGTATTCATTTTTCGTAAATAATCTATCCCAGCTCAAAAAAGTGGTAAAATTATACTGGGTAGTTGTTTCGCAGCCATTTAACGAGTTCAAAACGACAAGAGTCTCGACAATCTTTTCAGTTTTAAAGAGTCAGAAAAGAGCTGAAAGATGACTCCAGTAGTGACTTTTCATGTTTTTATCGAGTCCGAAAAGTATAAAATACAACACGTTACTTCATCACTATTTCATTAAAGACCTGTTGCTGCAGAAGAAACAAACGTAAAACCCATTTCTCGAAATAACATAATGTAATAATAAAAAAACATGTCTTAAAACCTAATTAGGGTTTCGAAAAGTTATAAAATTTCAAAAATGGTAAAAAACAATTACTTTTCACTTTTACCTCTTGTGGAGCAATAGTTACCCATTTTATACTATGATTTTGCGGTGATGATAGTGGGCAATCTGGCGTACCAATCTCGAATCCGTCAGTTCCAGGTAAGAGTCAACATCCTTCTCCAAATTTTAAGTCTTCTTTCATTACCTGCAACCTTCAGTTTTAATTTATGAGGGGAGAATTGTGAAAACTAGGGCACTGCGGTCTATGCGAGTTTCGGGAACAGACTTGCGCCAACCGCCCGATTTTCTGAACAAGGGAGCGCCCATTGGCGCGACTATTTCCCAAACAGTCTCGCCAACCGCACAACATTTTTTAAACTCAAAATGCAAGTTAACAAGCCTAAATTTCACAAATTTTAGCTTTAAATTGGCTAATAATGTCCATATGAACATGTTTGCAGGTTAAAAAGTAGCAAAATGGTGATCGAGTGGAAGGAAAGGGAACACAGTGAAGAAGATGAGCTTGCCATGGATAATGAGAGATGCATGGAATCTCTCAGAGACTATGGAATGAAAAAATTATTCATGACACCGTGCCTCGGAGCTCAACTGGAGCTGCTGCAATACTTGATCAATATCTGGGACGAGGATCAAGAAAAATTCATTCTTCGGGTTGTTGTGGTCCCGTGATTTGGCAGATTGGCATACCAAATGACAAGGCAACATGGAACCAGTCTTTAGAGTTCTAGGACCTAGCCTTCCTAGACTCAGAGAGGGATATCTCTATTGTTTTCAAATGATATGTGCTTGTTTGTTTTTAAGGGTTGATATTAGGCTAGTTATTAAGTATGAGGTTTTGTTGTTTGTTTAGGTTGGACATGATGATCAAAGAGAATAGGTAGAATGAGGAAATCTCTAAGTCATTGGGCAATGGAGTCAAATGGAAGTCATGATAAGTTCATTAAAGGATTGGGAGTATCATAGGGAAAATCTAACTTGGCCAGTGGATCTTCAAGGGTTTTAGGATAATGATATGAACATTAAGGATAAGAATGAAAAGTAAGAAAAAGGGCAATTAAGAATCCTTTATCATGTAATTTAAACAAGAGAAATCTTTCAAGGTAACTATTTGAAGCAAGCCAAAGGATAGGGCAAACCATAGACTTCTTTGGACAAACTTTTAAAAAGCAGACCTTTCAGACAACAATCCAGAAATCAAAATACTACTTTCAGATAAAGAAAACATATAAGATAACATTGAGAGCAGCCTAAGATCAAATATAAATAATCTAATCTGCTTTTAACTAACTCTCTAGGGATCTTCAAAGCAACCTTTTGAGGCAGTTTAGAGGACAAGGCACACCATAGACCTCCCTGGTTTAGACTCTAGTAAGCATAGTTTTAAAGAAGCTTCAGAGACAATTCTCAAGTTGTAATTAAAGGAGCACAGACTCACCACTAATTTCCTTGGTTTCACTCTATTGAAATCATTCCTTAAAACAACCTCTCAAGCTGTACCAATGAACATGGACTTACCAAAAGAGAAACTCCTTGGTTATACTCTATTGAATTGTTTCTAAAATAAAAAGCTAAATGGAACTGGAGGGAAATTAAGAATCCTCCAATCATACCTTGCAGAAGAAAACATTAAGACAGTGAAGAGAAAATAGAACTAAGGTGCTTTCAAAAGACATTTTTTAGCTTAAAATTTTTTCTCTACTGTAACAAAGAAAGATGAAAACACAATGAAAACAGGAAATAACAATAATAGATAGAAGCACTTCACCAACAACCAAGCTCAGGGATCCAATGATCTAGCCTCCTCCATCAACAAACAAATCAGGGCATCCAAAAGATCCAAGCCATCAATTTTCCTTCAACTTCCAAGAGACTATGTATTACTTCAAAGATTCATCAAATGCCAACAATACAATGAGTTTAGATGCAGTATTTATGCTGCAAATGAGGAGGTGAAGCTCAAGGGAGGGTTTGAGTATCATTTATTACAGAGTAAGTGCATTCCTAACCTTGAAAACCATGCAAGGCTTAAGGCAGGAATATCTGCAGCTACTTCTCTATTTCAATAACTCTATCTCAACTCCTAAGGAAAAATAAGTGAAATATTTGAATTTAAAGGCTTTGTAATAACTTTGCAAATAACTATTGAGCTGCTTCAAAATATCTCTGACTGTGTAATAACTGTCCACTGCCTTTATGGAAACAAATAATGCTGTAGGTGGCAGTTTTGGTCTTTGGAGAAGTAAATGCTTCTTTGTTGAGTTATCCGAAACTGTCTTTGGGTAAATCTATCTTTGTTTAATCATAAAACTCTGTATTAGACCTTTGAACCTTGGTTTAGCCTTTGTAGTATGTCCCACTGTCTTTATCCTTTATTTCTAGTTTATGGCTATTTGTTTATTTATTTTTTTTGTTTTTAAACCTTTGACTTTCATCCTTTAATCGCTATCTTCATGGCTAATCCTCTGTGTTTATCCTTTGATTTAGAATTAGCCCTTTAATCCTTCTGTTCTTCATTTTCTTCATTGCTTCTTCTGACTGTAATTGTCTTTTGTGTGCAGGGAGGTGGTCTCCTTTGTGGCTGAAAGGTTGAATGTCTACCAAGGATCATGATTCCGATGGTGTCAGGGTTTAACCTTCACCTCTGTTCCTTTAAATTGGTTTGAAACCCCTCATATCGTCATATGGGGCTTCATTTATCCTTTTTCGGTCATTAGAATGCACCTTTAAGCATTCTTGCCATTAAAACCTGCACAAACAAAAACCAATTAATTTCTTAGAGCCTGCGAGGTTGGGTTGACTACGTCTTTCGGGGTTTGGAGCTATCGAGAGGTGTTTGCAGAGGAGAGACGGAGTAGAGGGTAAGATTCCGTATGCGGAACCTTGTAGAATTTCGAACAGAAGCGAAGAGTTTGAATTTTGGCGCAGGGAGGGAGAAAGTGGTTTTGGAAAACCACGGTGGTTTATTGCGTCCGTTGAGGGCGGTTAGCAGTATTGAGTGGGGGTTGCGCGATTCCATTAGGCAATCGCCACGTGGCAGGGCGAAACTGCCCATTTCGCGCGGGTTAGGGTTTTTATAACCCATCGCAAAATTCTGCGTGATATGGGATCTAGACTGTCAGATCTCGAGGAGCGAGATCGACGGTGTGGATAGAGCCCGGGAGAGGGGTGCAGGTTTGGGAAGTGGAGCCCAGTGATAGGTGGTGGGCTGCGTGTGGACGACAGGGCTAAATGGAGAGCGGGGCCCGGGTGTGTTGACGTGGTGATATTTTTTCGGGTAGCGTGGGGCTGGATTAGTGGGGGATGAGGGAAGGGGATGCGATCGCCGTTGGATCCAGGTCCAGGGTTCCAGATCAACGACGGATGCGGCCCGATGAAAGGGTAAGACGAAATGGGAAAAGCTGGCCCACTCTAATTTTCAAAGGTTAGGGGGGCTTTATAAGGTTTTGCGGGGGTGCATAAAGTAAAAGGGGCAGAGGTGTATTTGAAGAGGAAAGGGGGTAAGATATAGTGGAGGGTCGTGGTTTTATGCGTAGAAGGGGCTGGGGCTTTTAAGCAGAAGGGGCTTAAGGCCTGATTTATGCAAAAATGCAGGTTTTAGCATAAAAACAGAGTTTTTATAAGGTTTTAGATGGTCCAATAGGCTAAAGTTTAAGATTTAAACAATGCAAAAAAGGGATTTTTACATTGTTTAAGGTTTTTTAGACCAAAAAATGATGAATGAGGGGTGTTTATGAGGGTTTTTAGGAGAAAGAAAAATTGGTTTCAGAGGGGAAAAAAGGGAATGAATGAGAGTGTAGGTGAGGTGATAAAATGAGGTAAACTAGCCCAAAAAATGAGGTCTTTTTAGAACATCAGGGTAAACTTTTGAGAAGGAAAAAGATGACGTCTTTTGATGAATCAATTAAGCTTAGGATGATGAAGGCAATGAGATTTCTAGAACTCACAATGTTTCTCAAATGTTGTTTCTAGAAATCTGGGATCTATAACTTAGTTATCTTTTGATATCATCAAAAATTACTGATGACTAACACGGGATGCAGAACTCGAGATCGATGTTTTAGATGTCTATTTCATAATAGGACTGTCGCGGAGGGGATCAACACCAAGCCAAAAACTGTACAAAAATGAGAAGAACACCTATGTACACAAAACATGCACGAGTGACTCATGCATAGTACTTTTTGAGATACAACCCATTTCTGGGCTGATCTAAAGGATGACCTTCATAATCAATGAGCTCATAGGCCCCATTCTTCAAAATGCATTTAATAATGTAAGGCCCATGTCACATGGGTTGAAATTTTCCTGCCCCCAGCTTATCATGAGCTTGGTCATACAGGAGGACGAGGTCTCCTTCTACAAAGGAGTGAGGGAAAACTGACTGGTCAAAATGGGTTTTGACCCGCTTCTTCTGTGCCTCGATGACCAAAGAAACAAAGAGACGAGTTTCATCCAGCCTTTCTAAGTAGAGAAGACGCTCTTCTTCATGTGAAGTGTTGGGCAGTAGTTCAACAACCAACTTGAGCGAAGATATTTCACACTCAATCGGAAAGGTAGCTTCTAGACCATAAACAAGATGGAATAGGGTGAATTCAGTCGCATCCTTGACTGAGGTTCGGTATGCCCAAAGAGCTGAAAATAACATGAGATTCCAATTGGATTTGTGCATCCTAATCGTACGTTGAAGTATGGTGACAAGAACTTTGTTCACAGCTTCAACCTGGCCATTGGCCTAAGGATAGTACGATGTTGAGCTGTCATGATGCAAGCCCAACCTGGAAGTCAACTCCGCCACCATATAATGCCGAAAATGGGAACCATGATCGGTAACGACGGCTTGAGGGAAACCAAACCTAGAAATGATGTGATTGAATATGAACTGAGCTGTTGTCTTACTGTCGGTGGCAAGTGTAGGCATTGCTTCGGCCCATTTGGTGAAGTAGTAAATGGCTATGATAATATAAGCATGCCCCCCCGACCGAGTGAGGGTTACACATCATAAAATCGATGCCCCACTTCGCAAAGGGAACAAAAGTAATGACAGGGTGGAGATGTGTAGGCGGCGCGTGCATCTTGTGCTGATAGATCTGGCAGTCATGACATTTATGGACAACAAAAATGTAGTCCTTGAAGATAGGGGCCAGAAATACCCAACACGAAGAATATTATGTGCAATGGCATAACCAGACATGTGACCGCCACAGGCACCACTGTGACAATCATTCAGAACTTTCTCAGCCTCCTCGAAAGCCAAACACTGGCGGAGGATAGAAACTACTCCGATGCGGTAGAGTGTATCTCTGACAATACGATAAGGTTGTGATTGATGGAGGATGCATCGGCGAGCATCCTTCGTCAAATCAAATATAAAAGTGGAAGTCTGAAGATATACGATGATATCACCGTACCAAGGATTGAGGGTGCTAATCAGAAAAAGCGTATCGTCTGGAATGCATTCCTCATAACCAGATGGAGCAGAGTCAGAGGGAAGGGAGCAGATAAAATCAGAAAAGAATAATGAATTCTTCGACTTGGAAGTAATAAATTCGAAATCGAACTCATGGAGGATAACAATCCACTTTGAGTATTTTCCCCCCAGCAATTGTTGTGACAATATGTAGTTCATGGGGTTGCATTCAGAAATCACAGTCACAATACGCAACATAATATAACGATGAAAACATTGAACTGCTTGAACTGCAGCTAACGCTAACTTCTCAACATGGTCATAACGCGTTTCGATATCCGGAAGGTTACGAGAGAGGTAGTAAATAACATGCTCATCACTGTCATTATCGTATTTAACTAGAACCATGGCAATCGTGCTGAAAGCGACAACTAAATAGAAGGAAAAATTGTGATGATAGTTCAAAGGATGCAACAGAGGAGCATTGACAAGCAACGTCTTCAAAGAATCGAAAGACTTCTAAGAAATCTCATCCCAGAGGAATGGGATGCCCTATTTTATTAATCACGTGAATCCTTTAGCCACTTCAACATAGTTAGGTATAAAACAACGTAAAAAATTAGCCTTCCCCTGCAGACTTTACAGCTTATGTAACAAAGATGGGGAGGGGAGATTAATGATATTCTCGACTTAGAGCGAATCAAGGTGAATCCCATCTTTGGACACGATAAACCCCAAGAGTCTACCAGAATCGACGGAGAAGACGCATTTGTGCGGATTTAGTCGGATGTTGTAGCGTCGACAACGAAGAAATATCTGACGAAGATGGTCAAGATAGTCCTTACGCTTAGATGAATGAGTCAGAAGGTCATCCAGATAAGGCTGACGATGTGCTTAATATCATGAAAAGTGTATGACATCGCTCGTTGAAACGTGGCCCCAACATTCTTCAATTTGAAAGGAACCTTCTTATATGCGAAAGTACCCCAAGGACGGATGAAGGAAGTCTTATGCTGATCAGTCGAGAGAATGTTAATCTAGTTATAGCCAAAAAAGCCGTCCATGAGGGAAAATATCTCACTCCCAGCGCAGTCATCAATGATCTGATCAATAAAGGGAGTAGGATAATTATCCTTGGGACAGGCTCGATTGATGTCACGATAATCAACACAGACTCGAATGGTACCCTGTTTCTTATCTACAGGGATAATGTTGGACACCCATTCTATCAAGGGAATTGGGTAGATGAAACCAGCGTTGAGAATTTTTTCAACTTCACTTTTAATGGAGGCAGCCTTTTGAGGGTGCACAGGGCAAAGGCGCCGACGAATAGGCTTCGAACCAGGGTAGGTAGGAATATCATGCACTACTATACTGGGATCAATGTCAGGCATTTATTCATAGGACCATGCAAAGATGTCGCGGAACTCGCGGAAAAGGCTAGTATAAAACTGAACTTCATTTGAAGAATAGGTGACCCCGAGATGGATGTTCTCGACAATTCTCGGCTTGACGGAAATGTCAATAGGCATCGTTTGCTTAATGTTACTCAAGTTACCCTCTGTAAAAACTTCATGTGTCAGAATAGTCATTTAAAGAGGAGGAGAAGGAACTTGAGATGCAAACCTATCAAGACACAGAGACATGGCCCCAAGGCCGGACATGAACGAGGAACTATGATGACCATCGTCCCACGAAAAATCCTCGAGAGACATAGTTTCCATGATGGCTTCATCAGAGGAAAATATCTCTTTCAAGGGATCGGACGAATCCGAATCACCGAGCCAAGGGGAATGAGAATAAGAATCGAGAGGCATGCTCAAAGGAGCATGATCAGAAGACGAAGGTTCCGAAGCCGCGATGAGTTCACAATAGTCAATCTCGATTGGAATAAACAACATCAAATCGCCAAAAGAATCGATCTGTTCAGGCGAAGGGACAATCCATGGGTCATTAGACCGAGAGATCATGTTGATCTGAATAGTGGTGGGTGGAGGAAGGGGAAAAATACCCATGAGGGCAGGATATTTGAAGATACCCAGCCCTACGCTCTCGTAGGGAGTAGGAATTTGATCCACATACAGAACATTGTTCTTGGAAGAAGAGGTGAAGAATGCCAATTGATCAATAGTAACAATATTTCCTTCGTGCGGGAATTTCAGGACATGAAAGAGAGTGGATGGAACACACAGCATGGCGTGAGTCCAACTGAGTCCGAGGAGAATATTGTAATTGAGCTTCGCGTTAACTACTTCTACCTCGACATTCACTGTCTTCCCTTTCAAGGTAATCGATAAACTAGCGAGAACACCCAAAGGTTTTGATTCCCTTCCATCAAATGCTTCAAGGGAATTTGGTGATGAGTTTAAGGCTGGAGAACCGATGGCTTTCTAGCAAGAAGATTACATGATGCATGTAGACGCACCTTCGTCCACAACTGCTCGATGGATATCGAGACCATTAATGACAACTTGTATAATGAGTGCAATTTGGTGCGGGATTTGTGGAACAAAATTCTCTAAATCGAAAGCGAGAAGGCTAGTATCAACCCCGCCAATCACAAATAGCAAAAGCCTTCTGTTGAGACGGACAACTCTGAAGTACTTCTAATGCAGACATTGCAGATGGCACTTGAGCCAAATCCTCAACAATACTGTAATGTTGAGCGGCACGGGCGTTTGGATTGTAAGAAGACTTGCGGAGTACACCTTTGGAAGGTGGCCGTACAACGGGTTCGATACTGGGCCTTTCAATATGAAGAGGGCCAGAAGCAGGCGGAGGAGGAGGACCATCAACGATCTCTTTCCCCGCTTCCTGACGCGATTTGGTATAATCTTTCGATCGAGTATGGGATTGTGCTATGGACGCAACACCAGAAATAATCTGACTTAAAGTCTGATAACTGGGTGAAAGTGACACTGATTGAGGAGAATATTGAACAAAAACATGTGGGAGATCTTCCGGGAAAAGTTGATATTCCCCTGTAGATACAGGCATTTCTTCACTGCCAACAAGACTCAAAGAATCCATATTTGACGAAACCGTAAGATCGTCAAAGAGACAACGAGGACTAGGCGGTATAGTAGCAACTATAAATGGTGATCCCGAAGTAAGAGGAGAAAATTCTTCCTCGTCCCCAAAACCAGACCAAGCACCTGGAGCAAGCCAATTGAACTCAACTGACTTTTTAGGGGGAGATCGGGTAGCGAGAGGTAAGACAGTCAGGAGAATAGGCTGCGAAAACTCGACAGACCTAGTGGACTGAGGGGTTTCGTAAGAAACGTCAGGAAAGGAACTACCACTAGGAGGTAGTGAAGAAGATGATGAAACTAGTGGTTCCACCACTGTGGTAGTATTTGAAAACAGAAAGGAAAATGAGATAGCCAAACGAAGGCTTCAAGATCAAAGTCTAAGGAAAAAACAAAAACAAGCCAAGTAACAAACTTTTAACGGGCATGTGATTGTGGGTAATTAATTTTACGACATTGAAACCTAACTTTGCTGTTTCATGTTTTAAGAGTTTAGACATAGACAAAAGATGACTCTAGTCACTTTCAATTTTAAACGAGCATGAAAGGACAAGTGCTCAATGATCTCTTCTCTTTTTAAGGAGTCACGAAAAGATCAAAATGACTACTCAGGTAATCTAAGAAAGAGGGTGTACCAAGTTTTCGTGAACTGCCATATACACCTTGGTGATCAAATGAAAGAGAAATGACCAAGGACTGAACGTACATGAAAGTAGTCTCTCCGAATGCTGTATTCGATGTATCACAGTTATAGGGTGGCAGAATCAGCTTCCTATGGATAAAGGATTTGAACCTATAGGGGTCTCCCTTTATATACTCGACAGTACGGGGAGCACAAGTCCGTACTAGTGCTGTCTAAATCTAGAAGGCGAACGACAACTACCAGGTTTAAAGACGTTGGAACACGTCCCTAGCCTAGACCACTAAAATGTTTGCGTTAGGTTCCAATGTTTCCTTAGATTAATTCAGTTGATTTTATAGTTGATCTTGAATTAGTGTTTCAGTTTCAAGGCCTTACCAAATTTCGATCTCGAATTTCCTAAATGCAAACTATATGCAAATGAACACCATTTTCCATTCAATGAACACTAATTAAGAGAAGGATAGAGATCTTTCAAACAATATCAATCAATGAAATCACATGAAGAAATATGCTAATGCATCTAATACAATCAAGCGAAAAACGAAAAACTCTTTCCTAGTTTATCAGGCACTAGTTATGCAAAATAACTTTTCCTTTTGCATACAAACGAAAGAATGAAATTTTTTTATTTTTTTAATGAAATAAAGCACGCAATGCAATAATTACACAAAAAAACAAAACAAACACTAGTTCTGAGGATTGTGAATGTAAAGAGATAAACGAAATGATTCGATGAAAGCAACATA